>JACXGJ010008631.1:0-26564 GCA_016801105.1 Esox niger | reverse complement strand
AGAAGGACAGGGAGAGGGGGAGAGGCGGGGAGAAGGGGAGAGACAAGGATAAACGGCGGGACAAGGGAGAAAGAGACACAGAGAGAGAGCCTAGACTCAAAGAGGGGGAGGAGAGAACCAGAGTTCCACCAAAAGGGGACAAAAAGGTATGTCAGTCTCTTCATGGTTTGGTTCCCCTTGCTCTGCAATGTAACCATTATGACATATTATGACATCCTGAGGATGTGTTTCTGTGTTCAGGCCAGAGCGTCTGAGGATACCAAACTGAAATCCAATTCAGAGTTGCCTAATAGAACTACCCAACCCGAACCATCGGTAAGCTCATTCGCTCCTTTCTATGAGCCAATCATCTGTCGTCAGTTATTAGAATTTTTTATTAATGCACATGGCTCATCCATATCCTGTTTTCTTTAGCAAAAGCCATTTATTTCATTATTCAAGGTTAGAATTTCATTATTCAAGGTTATACGGGCTACATTTCCAGTATTATCTATTTCCAGTAGCAGAATGTTCACGTTTATCCTCGTGTGTGTGTGTGTGTGTGTGAGTGTGTGTGTGTGTGCGTCATAATGCTTATTTTCTTGTCTTCAACCACAAGGCAGATGATGAGCAGGAGGAGGTAGCTGCATCCATATTTCTGTTGTCATTAGCATAGATGCTACGTTGCTCCTTTGCCTCATTTCCCTTGCTTTATTTCCCTCATGCCTCATTTCTAGGCTCTTTCTGCTATTTATACAAAGACAGCTGTCATCTGCAGTCTAAAAAGGATTCTGTTATATTTAGCACTCTTGGTTAGTGAGAGCGTGCAATGTATTGCTTCCTTATTTGCAGTATTTTAATAGAATGTTATCTGAGTTTTCTATATAGAATAAAAAAAGATATCCAACAAACAACAAAATATTTCTGGAGAAAAATTAATTTCACATTCTTGGAACTGCTATTCTTCAGTGATGCAGCCATTGCAGACCTACCTGACTCAACTCTAATACTGTAGGTACAGTGGGGAGAACAAGTATTTTGATACACTGCTGATTTTGCAGGTTTTCCGAACTTACAAAGCATGTAGAGGTCTGGAATTTTTACCATAGATACACACATGATTGAGGAACACTCAATCATTGGCAAAGAAATCTGGATCATCCAGATGGTTTGCCACTGACCATCTGGATGATCCATAGGAGGAATGGGAGAAGGTGATGTGGTCTGATGAGACAAAAATAGAGCATTTTGGTCTAAACTCCACTCGCGTGTTTGGAGGAAGAAAAAGGATGAGTACAACCCAAAGAACACCATCCTAACCGTGAGGCATGGAGGTGGAAACATCATTCTTTGGGGATGCTTTTCTGCAAAGGGGACAGGATGACTGCATCGTATTGAGGGGAGGATGGATGGGGCCATGTATCGTGAGATCTTGGCCAACAACCTCCTTCCCCCAGTAAGAGCATTGAAGATGGGTCGTGGCTGGGTTTTCCAGCATGACAATGACCCAAGACACACAGCCAGGGCAACTAAGGAGTGGCTCCGTAAGAAGCATCTCAAGGTCCTGGAGTGGCCTAGCCAGTCTCCAGACCTGAACCCAATAGAAAATCTTTGGAGGGAGCTGAAAGTCCGTATTGCCCAGCGACAGCTGGAGAAGGTCTGTATGGAGGAGTGGGCCAAAATCCCTGCTGCAGTGTGTGCAAACCTGGTCAAGAACTACAGGACATGTATGATCTCTGTAATTGCAAACAAAGATTTCTGTACCAAATATTATGTTCTGCTTTTCTGATTGATCAAATACTTATGTCATGCATAAAATGCAAATTAATTATTTTAAAAAATCATACAATGTGATTTTCTGGATTTTTGTTTTAGATTCCGTCTCTCAGAGTTGAAGTGTACCTATGATAAAAAATGACAGACCTCTATATGCTTTGTAAGTAAGAAGTCAGGACCTAATAGATTTGAGACTACTGCTACACTGATGAATGGAGGATGTGCAGTTGTTTTTGTGTCATACAGGTTTTGTTAGACTGCTTGCAGCACCACAATCTGGGTGGTTAGGTCAACAGTGGAAGTCACATTTTGGTTGGAATTTGTGTGTGTTATTTTCATGCATCAATGCCAGGCATTAAAATATAAAAATACAAAAAAGTGTGTGTCAAAAAGAAAGCTGCTGTTATGGCTTGATTTTATCATGTGCATTTTCATTGTGTGCTTCCTTAAATGAGCCCAAAATAATTGTAACCTTTTTTTTTAATCGTAATTGACACATTGAGCCATAGTCTGCTAATCTTGTGCAATTTAACCCTTCATCCTGACATGGTCTTTTTAAATTGCAATACCTTTTTTATAGAATAATCAACTCAATTACTTTTTTCTTTTTAACCTGGCCATGTGCAAATGTATCTGAACATTTACTTAATCTTCTATAGCAAGCTTCCAGCAGGCTATACCCTTTTGAGCATCTTCATTGGAGTATTTTCTTGCTTATACGTCATATTTAAAATAATTTGTATTTGTAAGTAGATGTAAGTAGATACAGCTATCATGACAGTGCAATGTCGTGTTCCAAATGTTTTTACTAGATACTGCTGTATATAGTATATAAGGATATAGAGATGGATGGATGGATGGATGGATGTATAGTTGGATAAATAGACAGATGAGTTGTCTTCAATTCTGTTACCCCCTTTGTCAGTGACTGAGTTCATTGACCCAGTCAATCACCTTAACCTGAAATAATGACTGCCACAACAACACTAAGAGACTAATATAGACTCTTCCTATCGTGCTCTCAGTGTGCTAATGTGATTCTGTGCTCCTCGTTATTGGAAGCCTCTACAGGAGCCTAGTATTACATACATTGCCTATCTTGCCGTAGTCTAGATCCCTGGAGCAATTTCAAATAAACCTGGCGTGGTCTAATTAGGAGTAAAACTGGTTGTACTGCTTGGTAGGTTGACCTGCTGTTGTTTCGTGGGTGTCCTTAAATAGCTTGTCACACTATGCTATTGATGTAATGCTATACCGTTTACCATAGTATATTGTTTGTCCTACTGCTTTGGTTACACTGTTTGGTGGATGGCTCAGAGACCGAGGTCTGGATTCAATTGTGCTAATCAGATGTTGACCCTATGCTTTGTTTTCTGTTTACAGACAGAGGAAGTCATACACAAACAGGTATGGTTGTCTGAAAATAGGGGTTGTCCATGTCGTGCTTGAATTACCCTACATGTGTGCATGTTTAAATGTGTGTTTACAATTGCTCTCTCCTCAACGGGACACACTTAGTCATTGCCCCACCCTTTTCTCCTCCCTTTTTCCCCTCAGTCTGACAGTCCAGCCAGAATAGCTCGGCCTTCGTCTGCCAAAGGGCAAAGGCGCTGGCCCAAAGCAGGAGTCCGACAAGGTGAACACCTAAAACCTGTCCCCGACCCCTCTTCTCCTCTCACACACCTCCGCATGCTCACCTCCACTAGCCTCAGACTCGTGTTCACACCGTCATATGGTTGAATTCAAATGTTTTGATACATCTTTTCCAGATGAGACTGACAGTGAAGGAGGTGAGTGTTTCTCTCACTGCGCCACTGCCTTCTCTGGGTGGATGTGCTTCTTGTCTCTCGGGTGGTTCAGAGTTGACATTCCTGTTGGTATTTGCTGTGTGACATTTCCCAAGCCATCAGCAGCTGCTGTCTAATCCATCGTTTGTCAGTTTGAATGAAATATGTTGACTGCATCGAGCTCTGTGTTTTTAGATGGAGACACTGCATTAGCAGAGAGACCAGTCCTCTTGGAAAATGGAGATTCCCCAGACGCAGAACCATCCCTCATGGCCCACAGGTGGGTGGGGGGTGGGGGTGGCTGTGTGTCGAGCATTATAGTAGGTATGTCAGATTGAAAGTTTGAGACCTGAGAACTTGCAAAGGCGCACTGCTTCTTATCACACTGCTCGATCAGAATTTGTCGGCACACATGCAAGAGGAGGCATTTCCCAGCCTGTGACTTGGATTGAGTTTGTAAGCTCCTGACCTACCACACAAAGTTGCTAGAGCACCCCAGGTGACTCTGTATCGCCATCTACTGGACCCCCAGGCACTGTCGGCATGCCACCACCAAGACTAGAACACCTGGCCACAGTGACACAGCTGTACAGTGGGGAAGTAACTTGGACCACTCCTCAATTAAATTATGTTCAGCATAACGTCAAACACATGACTATCCCATGGTGGACTGATGGATTGACCAAGACCACTATGTTCTGGGCCAAGTTTGACAAAATTCAACTAGTATTTGGTAATTGGACACTACTCAAAACATTAAAGTACAGTGAATACAACTGGTGTCCTCCACTAGGTGTTTTATAACTATGCATTTTGGTCCAGGCTTTTATTTGGATCAGCTTTTAGAAGCACTGTTACTTTAGGGAGTTTCTGTCAGTGACATGGCCTGTGTTTCTGTCAGTAACCGGAGGATGCCCCGACCCAGCAGTGCCCGCCCCGCCCCTCCGCGACTTAAGAGGCAGGAGAGCTACAATGACGTGACCCCGGCCCAAAGGTGATCTCTCAGCTTTTACTTCCTGTGCCACTGTCAGTTATACCTTCATGTATAGAATTTGTATCTGACAGGAGAAAAAGGTTTAATATAGGCCAGAAACATGGATTGTTATCAACATGTTATAGAGAATATATTATATTTAAGAGTATATCGTGTGTGTGTGTGTGTGTGTGTGTGTTTTTCAGGCTGACCAGTGCCAAGATTCCAGCAGCGGTCATCATGGAGGGGAAGAAGCTCTCTGAGGACGATGAAGAGGACGAAGATGAGCAGTTTGTGGTGGAGGAGACCGTTCGTCCTCCAGACATGCCGGACATGGAGATGGTATGAAAAGGAGACCACAATCTATATTCTAGTTGATTTTGTACTCATGGACTGAACTTTTAACAGTGTAATGGTGGACCAATATGTTTTATATCAGGTAATATTTTAAACTCTGTGCCCTTAAGTGAGATTGAATATTAAAAGTTTCAACAAATAATGAGTGATGGAATTCTTTGTTTGGAATCTTTTTTGCTCTTCTATAGGAGCCAACAGTGGAAGTCGACGGTGATGAAAAACATGGTGAGCAATCGATCTCGCAAGCCAATCAGTCACTTCAAATAATAATAGGAGCCGGACTGTGTAAAACAGAGCATGTAAAATTTTGAAACAATCTAAAACACCTGCACCTTTTTTCATCCACAGGTGGACTAGTGAAAAAAATCCTTGAAACAAAGAAAAACTTTGAAACAACCCCATCATCTCCAAAGTCCAAAGATCAGGTATGATCTGTGGTGTCCTACACATGTAATGATCTTAATCTCCACTAGAGGACAGTGCAATAACAGAAAAGCACAGCTCTTTCAACTCTCCAATGACCACATTATAATCTTATCACCACTCTATTTTTTAACCAGCATACATGCAGTTATTTTTGGAAGTTCAGTACTTTAGGGGAGGTGTTGTTGCAAAACACAGACCATGCATTCTCTGTAGCTCAAAAGCGTCTTGCAAATAATCCAAAGAACCCTAATTGCAAAATACCCATTAGAACTCCCAAAGAAACAACCCAAAACAACACATCAGGGGTTAGTGTCCCAACCCATTATTAGTTGTATGTTGTTAGTCCACTTTTCTGTTGCCTTGAGTGAATCACAAAGATGACTCTTAACAGGATTTTTGCAACAACCAATATGATAGAATGTTTGAGTCAAATGTGATTCATTTCTGGGCATGGAAACAGAACTTGATGCTTCCACTGGAAATTGTATTTGAATCAGCTGCTCTAATGTTATACCAGCAGCGTCTTAAAGAAATAAAGGTAATGATATGGGTTGGACGGTTCTCTGGTGGACTCATGGAATTTCTATGTAGTAAAATCAGTTATCTGACCTCAAAGCGATATGTGTCGTTGGCTCCAGCTGCATCCCACTATTCCATTATGGCCTCCTGCCCCTTGCCTCCCTGGGCTTCAACCATAAAGCCTCTCAGTTAAGACTTCATTTCTCTGAACATAACCTGACATAGCAGACATTCAAAGGACACCCTGACAGTATATCCCCCACATGCTGGTCTTCACTATTCAAACAAGAACAATCTTTCATGTATCGGGATGTTCTTATTTGCACAGTTCAACCGGTCCAGTAAATGTGGAGGAAGAGTCAAAATGGTGTCCTGTCTTGTTAATATCTAAAAGCCTAGGTCACGTCACCGGCTCTTTACATTTCCCCCAGAAAACCGGAAGGTCTGCTTCTTGGATACCCTGCAAAGGGTCCTCTAAACATGACTTCCAGCCTGACGTCATAACATAACTGTTTCTCTCGAGCGTGTTTACTGGCCAGAGAGCGCACCCACAGTCAATATTTGGATAGTGAATCGGTGTGAAGGCCTCTTGTCCACGCTCTAGCGGTGCGGGTCGTCTAACGCAGCCTCTTTTGGGTGGTCCTTCCTGCCCAAGCATTCTACGCTCCCTGCCCAGCTGACCGTCCGACTCTGACGGATGCCGTGTTTTCGTCCGTCGCTCATGCAGAAAGGACCTGTCTACCCCCCCTCCCCTGTCTTTTTCCTAACCCCAGACCTCATCTATCCCTCTTCTCCAATGAGTTTGTCAGTCCAGCTATTGATGGAAAACAAATGCTCCCATCTGCACGGCATGCGTCAGGTTTCATCCGGAGTTCCGGCCTTGAGACAGGTTAAACTTTGGAGGGGTGCACCTCGGAAGGTTCCGTCCCCCCATTACCCAGCTGGCCCGATGGATGGACGGCTCCCCCACCCGCCTCAACATTTCAGATTGCGCTGCTCCAGTCTTTTGTAGACTATATTTCAAAATAATCAGACTGGTTTTCCCCTTTGGTTTCTAAATAATCAAATGAGCTTTACCCTCCTGCATCAAACGTGCCGTGGCAATCCAGTGCAACCTGAGCAGCGCCCACAGGGTTGTCCTAAATGTCTTAATGCAGCCTCATCAGTTTTTGGGGATTCCAGACCCCTTATTACAGGGCTTCTAACCCCGGGGGGGGGGTCACACAACAGTCCCAGTGAAAGGTAGGTCTACTTATGAGCAGAAACATAAGCTACCCCCCCCGTGTTATTGGCCTTGCCTCGTCAGCTGTAGAAAGGACTATAATGGCTTCCTTCCTGACATGAAAGGGTTGAGGGTCAGGGTAATGGAGACGTTGCTCTTTTGCAATCACAGCGGAACATGGAGGGTTAAAAAACGTAAATATTGAGCTTCCCCTGTCCCCTAGTGTGTGACAGGTCTGAAATTACAGCGGCCGTGATTCATTCTTAAACGTTGACGTTTATCAAACGCCCCGCTCAGGAATGACTTTCTCCTTCTCTGATTTATGAGTACCCTAACTTTGTCCCATTTATGCATTTTAGGGAAATGGGAACTTAATTATTTCCATGTCATATCTTGTAGATGTCCCCCACCCCTTTCTCCCTGAATCAGTTTTGCTATTGTTAGTGCCAGTGGCTAAACTGCTGTAAATGAAATGACTTTTGGGACCGTTAAAGCCCTTTTATTTTGCCATATCCTGCCACAAAAAGTGCACCATCTAAGAATTTGGCTGTATATTTATAGGGACGACCTTCCCCATGACCCTGCTGAAGACTTGTATATTATTGGAAGATACTTCTCGGAGGCCGTCCGTTTTATTTAGACAGAACCGGGCCTTCGTAGCAGCTGCGTTTTCATATGATTTTTTTCATACCCTCTCTCTTTTCTTACCCCATCAAATTAGCCTTGATGAAGGTTTTCAATGTATAAATAAACCCTGTGGCACACAAATGGATGGCTGTTGAGTGAGAGTCACGAAGGAGAAATGCCAGAATACTCTCGGGCAGAATAGTCAGGAAAATAAATAGTCCTCCCCCGCCAAGCCTGTGTCTTTGTAAACATTCAGTTTTTTGTTTTCGGGGTGGATACATAAGGAAATGACCCTGTGGCATTCCATAATGCCCTTCAGAGCACCTCATTGAGATTTCAGAGAAACATTTTCCCAGTTGGGATTGGGAAAGGTTTCTGAGAAATGTAATTCTGAGTTTATGAGATTGGACTCTGATGAAGCCCATGACATAAGACCTAATCTTCTCAAGTTGCTTCGATCACATACACCAAAAACTTTAACTGTTCTTAGTAGCATTTGTGATGTAGCCCTTATTTTGTCTCATAATGAAATGAGTCCGGTTTCCCTGTCCCCAGGCTTCCAGGGAAGGTGAAATTCCCTGTTGTACCTTAAGGTCTCAGTGGAATCAGCTGTGGCCCTTCAGGCTGCTACATACTGACCCTAACATCCTCTAACCTCCTCCTCCCTTAGACTCCTGCTTCACCTCACTGACTTACAGCTATTTTTATGATCTGGCTGAACGTTTGGGCGACGTGTCTCCCTGAAGAAAGGGAACCCCAGAACAGCACTGAGGAATAGTCATGCTGTAATATCTAGGTCCTTGGCCCACCTCTGAGATCCCCTCCAGGGACACATTTCAGGGCGGTTGGTTTGCCTGTTGTATCCCCAAAGTAGAGCCAGGAGATGGATGAGTCTCACAGGTCTAAAGTACGATCCTCTTCTTTAGTGAGTGCAAACATTTTCTTGTACCTAAACAACCCTGAAATTGGATTTCGTCACGTGCTCTTAAGTATGACATGCCACTCATCGTTGCCGTGTCCAGTTGATTCATTTTGTCACCAAACGTTTTGGCCGGCCAGTAATTGAGGTTGATGAAGTGGCTTATTACATCATTATGTCTGTACGGCTAAATGAATGTTTCTCTAATTAATGACGCTCAAGAGGTCGGTAGGCCCCTTAACAGGTTTCACGCATGCAAACCATTCTTCTTGTTGAGAGCTTTCCTTTGAAAACTGTTATTCCCCCTCCCCACACCAGTTCCTTATTACCACCCCATAAATCATCCGCTTTGCATGCAATTCCTCGTTAAGCAAATTGGGCATGAGAGGGTTGGGATGAATTCCACATTGCAGTGCTGCAGCCTGCCCAGTCGCCAGGCCAGGAGGTCTTTGTGGAGTTCAGTTTCAGCTCTGAAGCACTGAACATGAGACTAGAGACCCATCAAACCCAGTTTCCACAAGACATAACACTAAAACATTCTGGCACGTGCACGATTGCAAATTTGAGTGTTGAGTATGTCAATTCAATGTTTACCTTGTGAGACTGGGGGGGGCCGAATCGTTCATTTGGACATTGTTCCCTACTATGCAAGCCTGAAGGCAAAACTCGGTTGGTCCCTGACAACAGCCTTACATAGAGACAAAACATCCAGTGAGTTTTATAGGGAATTGATGCTGGATCTCTGCAGGGAGCCACCTGTGAAGGGCTGCTTGCCCGGATAGTGAGGACCACTCAGAACAGGACACGGGTCTTATTCCTGCTTTCCTTTTTCCAAGGGTGAGGCTGCTTCAGAGGGCACCAAGCAGAGCGGAGCCCGTCTGGGCTTTCCGAAGCGCTCCGCCACGGCTGGCGGGCCAAATGAGCCGCGACGTGTTTGTGTAGCCGCCGTGGTCACGGGGTTGGAGGGGGAAAGCCACCCACATTGAGGATGACCATTAGGCATTTCAATCTTCACACACTTTGCAAACCGCGGACGGCTGGGGAGCAGGGAGGCTTTCTGGAGGAAGACGGCACAGTTTACATTTGACTACTTTTCTTGTATAGTTATCTCCTATGTAGTTGAGTGTGACTGTAAGCTGTAATTATTGAGTTGGCTTGTATTTATGAGCCAAATAAGAGGTCGGCTGGCTCGTAATGAATGACTCATTAGGGGAGCTCAGCATAACGCTTTGCCCACCTACACAGCCTAAAACCTAGACTAGTTGACAGTCGGTCTGTTATTGAAGGGGAAGTTGTTGGTTAGTTTACACTGTCATGTAGAGGTAGTGCCATTTCTCTGGCCCCGTTAAAGCAGGTGTTTCCGTCTGGAGGCCAGAATGACACAAATCGGCCCAAGAGTTGACCTTGAAAGAGCCATAAGTCTAGTAGTTGTTACCGAATACTGTAGTAAAATAACTTTACTGCCACAGCCTGTTACTAAAATAAACAAGGGTTTAAGTCCACAGGAGTGCGAGTGGGTGCCGTCATGTGTGCGTGCACAAGTGTGTAGACTCGCTCACACTGGCCTGCAGACCCAGCTGAGTAAACATCCCTGGCCCTCACTGTGCCAGGGGGAGTCCCCCCCCCCCCATCCTGTGGCTGAGAGGTAACTGGGGCAGAGCAGGACCCCCCAACCACATATCATACAGAGGAGGCCTTCAGCAGCCAGTCACTCCTCCCACATTATCCAGCACAATTCAGCCCTGCGTTTCATCTTTATATACACAGCCTAGTTTGTATAATTCCTGCCTAACATTTTTAGCCTTGAAATCCTAACCCACTAAATGCAGTCCTGCATCTGGCTCCGGCACTGGATACTTTCTGCTGGCCATTTGTAGAATTCCTCAAGAAGGTTTATGTGATTTTGTTGAAGTTTGCCTATCCTGGAACAGTTGATAGGAGTGAATGCATATTTGCAGGTGTACAACAGAATATGAGCATTATTGCAGACAATAAAATCACACTGGCCTAGAAAACACTGAGACACTTCATGCAGTAGCATTGGTTTTCTTTTGTTCCAAGACCACCCTGTAGGCTTCAGTCCAAGACTGGTATCACCCTTCTCTGTGGTCCTCCTCTATCGGTTCTTCTCTCCCCTCCAGCATGGGATTTTCCCACAATTAATCAAGCAGTACTTTTGTAACATTTCCTCCATTCACAAATAACTGTAATTGACCTGTTGCCAAAATCCAGTGAAGGATGGATGGGGGAGTTGGATGGAGCGATGCCAATCTCTGTTTGCTACTCCTTCCATCTCATCATCCATCCTTTTCTCAATATCCTTCATCCCTTCTCGTTTCATCCATCGCCCTCTCTCCAGACACAGAGCCTGGTGTCAGAGGCGGCCAGGAAGAAGGAGAGAGACCTGGTGTCCAGGGAAATTGAGCGTCTGCGCTCGTCCATCCAGACAGTGTGCCGCAGTGCCCTGCCCCTGGGCAAGATCATGGACTACATCCAGGAGGATATGGACGCCATGCAGAATGAGCTGCACGTCTGGAGGAGGGAGAACAAGGAGCATGTGCAGGCCCTGCTACAGGAACAGAGGTCAGTCTCAAGCACACACACACTTTAAATGGCCAGATATAATAGTATTTTTATTTTTTTTGTCTGCACACGTGAGGACAGTGTTAGGGTTAGTGAACATCAGGCAGGTCTGATGCCAGAAAAAGAGCAGAAATGATGTGCTGCTTTCATTATCGTAATGAGCATACTGGTTAGTTCTAGTAAACTACAAAATGTTGTTCAATTTTAAGTTTAACTACTTGTAGTTCACTTCTCTTCTTCACAAACACACACACACTCAATCCCTGCTGCAATAACAGATGTGGGAGACCACCAACACACCAAAGACAATTTACACACACATAACTTGGTGTATTTCTTTTATTTACATGTGCGTGTGTGCGTCTTTTCCAGAGTGACCGACAGCGCGGTGGAGCCTCTGAAAGCTGAGCTAGCCGAGCTGGAGCTGCTCATCAAGGAGCAGCAGGACAAGATCTGTGCCGTCAAGGCCAACATCCTAAAGAACGAGGACAAGATCCAGAAAATGGTGACCAGCATCAACTTCTCCTCTCGAACATGAGCCGTGATCTAAATAAATGAGTTAACCTCCTGAAAAATGCACTGAGCGTTTCACGGTGAGCCTGTTTTTTTCTCTGATAATGTCTGAAATGGTGGTGGAGGCCTCAATGCACTTTCTGTGGTTCTGATTTCATGATGAGATAAAATACACAATCTTTTTATGGTGCCTTTTATGGAACTACACACTGACAAGTTCTGGAGAAGGTTGTGTTCAACTCTCTAGGGAGAAAGACAACTGTCATTTTTTAAATGCTTTATCCACTTTAGGGTGATTGACACACGTTTTCTAGGTTTTCCTATATTCTCTAAATGATTTATTGTGTCCAAACGTCTGTACATTGGCTGTAAAAACAAAGTTTGTACTTTCCACATCTATATCCATTTATAAAATCTGTCTTATGTAAAATGTCTATCAATTCCCAATTCAATTGTTTACCAGAAGCTTCTTCAAAGCCTGTACGAAGCAATAGATGTTGAGGGAATAGGTATGCCGCAAACCGAAGACATGCCAGTCCTTTTGAATGTTCCTCTTTTCAACAACCGGATAGGTTACTGCATGTGTGGGTCTTTCTTGTCAACTTCGGCACTAGAATCATCTGTGGGACCAAGATATTCGAGCACCACTGCACTTTGAGATATGTGATTACAAGCAAGAGTGCTAAGATAGCTTTTCTTTGTGTCCACTCATTGAAAGAGTGGTGTAAAAAATTACATGATGCACTCATTGATCACACAAAGGCGAGTCAACCTTTTCCTTTCTACATTGGTAATCTTAATAGCAGTACAAACTGTGCCCATGTGGAAACTGTCTTGTGATTTAGTAAAAAAATTGTATATATCCACCTAGTCAATATGGCAAATCTGTGTTTTGGGGGGTTTAATTGACATGCTTATTAATCTTAAATAAGCTGAACTATGATTTATAAATTGAAGCAGCACTAAACTGGTTAAATTGCACTAGAGGTGAAAAGTGATATATTCAATGTCCCTAAACAAAAATGTTTCCGCAACCTGTTTATTTGTCCATAACAATAAAATATAATTTCTGGGCAGAGCTTCAAATGGATCGAGATGTAACTGTACATGTTATTGTATAAACGTAGTCACTTCTTACACAAATGGAAATTAGTAATCCATCATTTCATGTCAGTATTATTAGCCAACAAATCAAATGCACATGTGAACATTGGACTGCAAAAGTAACACTTTAAAATGCATTGCTCTTAATCCTGTGTAGTAACGCTGTATTTATTGTAGTAACAACATTAAGGACAAAGACTAACATAGTTCTTGAGCATTTAATCTAATGTATTACCAAAAGGAATATACCCTATGGAAATATTTTTTGCAAAGGGCCCATTTCTGAATGTTAAATGATTTAACGGTTTGTAAACGTGTTATTTAGTAAAGGGATTCTTTACTGTTATTGTTATATTGGCAACCAGTTTATAATAGCAATAAGGCACCTCTGTGTTTTTGGTATATGGATTATTTCCAAAGGCCAAGGCTCCATCTATGCTGCATCATGCGTAAAAACAGCCCTTAGCTGTTGTATATTGGCCATATACCAAAACCTCTCAGACCTTATTTTCAATAAGGACCATTTACACTGTAAACTATTTGTATCATACCAACAGTTGCTCTTCTAACTGTATATTATGTATATTTTGAGTCTGTATCATAATTCACAAGAGTATAATTTTTGTAGTGCAGTGAAATAAATTGTTACATTTCTGTAAAACAACTTGATGTCTCATCATTTTCAGCACAGTGACATACTTAACGTGGAGCAAGGAGGATCTGGGATCGAGTATAGTCTGAAAAAGAATGTAGACTTCATGCTAATGTGAGCTAAACGTTACAATGGCATCTTAATGACTATGCTGGCTAGCTCGTGTTGTATTATGAGCCATATGACAAATGACCCAGATTTGTGTTTCTGACGGGTTCCTCGGAAGTCCATCTTGCATCTGGTTGGACAGAGACACACTTGCAAGGATACCTTCTGCTTTATAGCCTGGCCCAATGTGACATAACCAAAACATTTTAATTATCTTTAAAAAGCTCTGTATTATAACATCAGCTGCTTGACAGTTTTTGGCATGCCATAAAACAGCAGCCACACAAAAAAAAGTATCAAGGATCCCTTTAACCTCTTAAGCAATGGTCTAATCTGGGTGTTTCGGATAGTTCCCCTTTAAAGGCAAGTCAACACCTGTTTGAAGCAAAGACCCTGGCATTGGTCTGAAGTTAAATTAACCAGTTAGATTAACCAGTTAGATTAAATCAGGCTGTTGTGTAGCACATGGCTCCCATTGTCTGTCTGCTGTAGCCTTTTTGCTTAGCCTTTAGAAGAGCGGAAAACCTGAATCAGCCTGAAGTCACTTTTGCCACATATAGGGTTTAGGAAATGTCTCTCTCCACATTTATAAAGGGCTGAGCCTATCCAACTCAAGTGAGCTGCAGAATAGTTTGCTTCGCTAATGAGTGACATGCCACCCTTAAATAATACCCAACAACTAATAACGTTTTCTAACTAACATCTTAGACTTACACAAGACACAGAACATTAATGAAATTCATGTTACATCATGATTTTGCAAACAAATATAACCATGATATAAAGCATTGACTTTTAAAAGGGAGCAATATGACAGATCACTTTTTCCACTGACAAGAGCCTTAGTGTTTACAGAGCTGGGCGGGGGCTGGGGGTCCCTGTTAAATGACCAGAATGTTCAGTGACACACGAAGCCGACAGGGCCTCATCTGGATATTTATAGAGGCCACTGTCCAGTATCCACGGTTCAGCTGTAGTCAGACAGCAATAAGCCATGCCTGCACTCTGCCTCCCCTGACATTACCCTTTTCAACAGCAGCATGGTAAAGTCGCCCACCGGAGATGACAAGTGAGACGTAATGCTGCCTCACGTCAGCCACCTAGCACACACTCAACTCACCTGGGTCCCAGACCCTGGTCTTTTGGTTTCCTGGAAACCCATGAGGGGTAATTCTAGTCATCTGTGCTTTTCCTAACACTCGCATACAGTTCTTGAATGGTTATGATTAGCCATTGTCACTAGTTCACTGACATAAGCAGGTTCTGGTATGTGAGAACTGGCTGCCTTCCTTGGCATTTCATGTACAATGAACTCATCCTGTTGGTCAATATTACAGGCTGGTGGGTGTGATGTAATGTTTTTGGGAATGTTTTCCTGGCACATGTAATGATCCATTGATACCAAGTGAGACATGTTAGAAAATCCCACCATATCTGGACATTGTTGCTGACCAGGTGCATCACTCCATGAATAGGCTACCCTTAGTAATAGGGATATTTTCAGCAGGATGATGCACGCACTATGGTTCCAGAAACATGACACCTAGTTCATTTTACTCAAGCAGCCTGCAGTCTCCACACCATAACCCAATGGTGGCTTCGGGATGAGATGGAACTGGCAGATTGCCGCTTGAATCATCTGCAGCGTCAGATCCATGCCCCGAAGAATTCAGGCCGTTCCGCAGAGGGTCCGACCTGTTGTTTCACTTAAACTGTATGCACTCATTCACATTTCCAAAACGATGGGTGAAATCATGGGTTACAGAACGTCCACTATTATATCAATGAATACATTTCAAATAGGTTAAAGGATATGAACATGGACAATTCGCTGTAGAGATAAAACACTGTTTACAAACACTGTTTAGAAAGACGCGGGCGTTACCAAGCTACAACAAGAAATGACAGATGTAAAGACGAAATTCGACTACTTAAATTTCGCGTCCCATGGAGTGTCATTTGAGTCACATGACCGTGTGCGCGGGGCAGTGTGGGATACCTTGCATCCCGAAGCTGCCGTGAGAAGCGCTGAAAAAAATGGGTTCTCTTAGTAGTTCGTATCCATATGAAAAGTTCCTACCATACAAGATTTCCTACAACCAATTTAGGGAAAAATATGTCATGGTGGTGTCCGAATTTCCAGAATTGTATAATGTTCAAACCTAACGAAAGTGGTATGAGTAGCCTAAATGTGTTAGAGGCTATCGGTGTAACTGGTGGGTTTTAAAACGATCAATCCCCGTACAAACTGCGTTTAGCTACCTTACATCCACACCGTAGCAAATTGTTTTAGAAGTTTTTTTCCATTAACCTAAATATCGCTTATCCTTACATTCGCTCAAAAATGTGTTTGACATCATACTACTGCAAGCTACATACGCATATAAATGTAAAATTCGTGGATTACAAAACAACAAACTTGTTTGAAAATTCATACACGCCCAAAAGCGACCAGGAATATCCGAACCAAGCGTAAGCGCGCGAAAAGCCAACATGCGGTAGTAGACTTGGTCCGTAACTAATACCAGCACAGCTATACGGCGTCTGTCAAAAGTATTCATCCCCTTGGACTTTACTATCTCTTGGGCAAGTTTTTCAGGCACGGATTATGTATATTATAGGGAGGGAATCGAGTTCACTAGAACATTTATTTGAGCTCGTTGTTTTAATCCTAGACTAGGCTTAAAATGTATCTCCGAAACTGTCCCTTTGTGTTATAACATGTAATGGCATGTCTTGGGCCTATGCAATTTACTATGGACTGGCTTCAGTCCATAGTAAATTGCACTATGGACTGTATAGACACTATAGACACTCGCAGACACTCACAAAGGCCTGATTTATTTAGTAGACTACTGCAGAGATGATTGTCCTTACAGGTTCTCCCATCTCTGCAGAGAAACTATGTTAGATTAGCCATTAGATACGTGGTCACCTCCCAGACGCATCTGCCTGATGTAGAATGGAAAAAAAATACGTAAAGGGCCGAGGTGGCAGCTTTTTGTAAATTGGACCCGCACTTGATATGGCAACCAAATTGTGCCCGGTTTTGATGGGGACTAATCGGAGGGAAAGTGGCTAGGGCAAGAGCCGTCTGTTATGTGTTTCTAGGTCGTCCACATCAGAACGTATTGACCATACGTAGCTATAACAGAGCGGTCCACCTTAACTGACTAAAAGAGCAGGAAGTCGCACTCTGCTCTCCAGCAGGATATCGGTAGAGGCGAGTCACTGGTGCGGTGTCAAATTCCATAACAGCAATAGTACAACGGACCCATTTTAGAACATTTTTTGATATTATGTCTTAGTACTTTGACTGCACTTTCGTAATAACTCGCTGTTCTTGCATCGATTTAAAAAGTTGTTATTGAGGAGAAATGGCGGACGTTGAGGGTGATGTTGACGACCCGCCCAGTGCGCCCAATATCATCGGCTGTCCCCTTGTCACCGTTTCGGACCTACCAAGCCCAACGGCTGCAGGTAAAACACAACACTTTGAATTTTTACACTTTACTAACATCACTGCAAGAAAACAGCAGAACTCTTCTGTTCAATAATACTAGGTGATTATTGATGGGTCGTTTGGGTACAACGGCTTTTTAAACGGCTCTTATTGGTTGACATTCTACGTAACGTACTACGGCTTTGGTGAAAGGAGCCTTTCATTTTATAGACAAATACAAAAATATTCACTAAAAATGGCCTATTCTCACTGAATAAACATTGTGAATAGAGCATATTTGTGTTCCACACGGATTGTCAGGTAAAAACAACGAAGAGTCGTACGTGAGCCAAATGAGCCGTCTCCTTCGTGTAAACTGAGCCTTAGGAGCCGGCTTACCGCAATGACTCGGATTGCCCATCGCTAAATCTCAATAAGCTGGTGTTACTTAATTGTTACAACGTTGCATGTGCGAAAACCTTGAATACAATTATATTGATTTCGGACTCTATTAATTCGATTTTCTATCTAAATAGGCTAATATATATATCAACGAGACACATCTCAAGTCAATGTGTGCAGGTTTTGATCGTTTATAACCGCTACGCAGTGGAAGTATAAATATTATTTGATTCTCTTTCAAATAACTTAGCAGAACATAATACAATCTGAGTACTTGGAGCTTTAGCTTTGTTCTCTGTCTCATCCAGGTCGTAACCTGAAGGAATGGCTACAGGAGCAGTTCAATAAAAAGCCTGAGGAGCAGAGTGAGGATGCACTGCTCCACAACGCTGCCTATGTAGGAGACCTGGACACTCTTAGGAATCTGCTGCAGGAGGACAGCTTCAGAGAGTGAGAAAAGGAGACAACCTTAATGTTTCTTCGCTTTACTTAACCCCCATCTTCTGCATTTTCTGCCACAGAGATATAAATAAATGACAGTTATTAGTAGTCATATGGGTTGTGCACGGGAATATTCCCAGTGCATTTGCTTGGATTTTCATTTAACATCATGATAGCATTCCATAATGGCTTTGCTAAGTATTCAGTGCATGGTTATTGACTTGCCAATGGACCCATGAAAAAATGCATCCACTCCCTACTGTACATCAGTCTGGATACAAATGGCTGCTAAATAAAACAGTACATCTGTCTATATTTTATTGGGGGGCAATAAAATGTGAAAGCAACATTGTTTTTTTACATTCATCTGCAGGACTGGACAAATTTAGTTTGAGAACGTTTACAAAGCTTTCATAGAATACATTTTGGTTTGCTGGTTTCACCATTCCCATGTGCAAAAGTCCTATTCACATTATATATTTAACAAGTCAGAAAACCACTGTCTTGCCCCATTCATAACCAACAGAGTCTTATTTTTCTCTTTTAGGTTTTAAATGTGTGAAGTGAAAAGATAGGAAACAACTGCCATCTGCAAAACTGGCCTTTTTTTCAACAGCGTCATGAAACGTCTTTTACAATTGGTGTGATTTCTGAGTTCACATCTGTCTCGTCAGGCGGATCAACGAGAAGTCTGTGTGGTGCTGTGGTTGGTTGCCCTGCACCCCTTTGCGAATTGCTGCCACGGCTGGTCACGGCGCCTGCGTTGCCTATCTGATCGACCAGGGGGCAGATGTGGATCTAGTAGATGTGAAAGGTCAGACGGCCCTCTACGTAGCGGTTGTAAATGGACACTTGGATTGTGTGACCATCCTCCTGGAGGCTGGAGCGGACCCAAACGGTAGCCGCCACCATCGCAGCACTCCCGTCTATCACGCCGCACGGGTCGGCAGGGTGGACATTCTCCAAGAGCTGATCAGGTGAGCACTTTAACTTTCCCTGCCAATGCAGTTTTTATGAATTGGATTGAATTACTATACAAGGGGGGGGGTCCATCGCTCATTGTTGTGCCTATTATGCTGCAGGGCCAATTGATTAGACCACATTCGCTCCTTCAGAGACGTGTACATTCCCTTTCAGTCTGCCACTCAGTGCAACACTAGGCGTTGAACCAGCAATTCAGTGGGCCATGGCAACGGCCCCAAGGGAAACTGTCTGGCACCAAGGCATTCTGGTCTAATAAACGGAAATAACTCCAAGGCTTAAGTCCTGTAGGACATAGACATGACCTTTGGGGGAGAAGGCAGTGTAAGGTCACAGTGTCCCTTGGATTCCCCAACTGCGAATTCAGTACAGGAAAAGTTCATCGATAATGTAGCTGAGGCCAGAGCAACAGAGCAATGCAGTTTTGTGGGAAGAGATTCACATGCTTTTATCGTTTAAATAGATTCCCCACAGGGCATCCAGAACTAGCGCCAAGTCACAATTGGGCACTTGGATTAGAAAGGGCAGTGCATGCCCATCAAAAACCACACTACCTCAGCATGTGCTCCTTTGCTTCAGACATTAGTCCCACATGACAAGCTAAAAAGGTTCTACTTTTAAAGTGGCAATGTATTTGTCCTACCCTATGACCTTTTGCAAGAGCATTATAATATCTACAACCAGAGCATCTGATGTCGTAGGTTAATAGAGTTTAAAAATCACTGCAGCTGAACTGGTCGCATCCATAACATCCCTATGGGAACAATGGCTATGATATAGGCAACTTCAGCCCTAGTAGACAAAGTAGACACAAAAACAACATTGTCCACCTGAAGGCATTCAGAGCGGTGCTCTCTGCTACATGCCCACCAGCTCGGTTGATTACCTCTGCCAGCTTAGCAGAGTGAGGCAGCCAGGGAGCTTTCAACTCATTCAAAATGTGTTAAAAAGTAGAGAACTAACATCAGCCTGGTACCATCAGATGATAGGGGATTTACTGCCAACTATTATAATGCAGACAGGGGTTGCATATGCATGACCAAAGGCCACCCACACCAGGGGCCTGAGGTATCAATCTTGCGTATGTTTCGAACTCAATTCTGGCATATGTGGAAATCCTACAATTTGCATGTGCACAAAATAATTGGGATTTATCATGCTGGCTTATGCAACACATATCCATGCTTCCGTTGATAAATCAGACCTATATTACACTTCTCTGTATGTGAACAAGCATATGGTCTCCGCCCAAAGAACGCCTCCAATTACCCCTACAAGGTATCCAAATTAGCCCTATTGACTCTGGAATTTCAGTTGATACACGAAGCAAGGTGAAGACCAGTCCGAAAACAAATTTCCCATAATGTGAACTTCAAATAATATTATCTGATATCGAAGCTATAAACAGGCCAATTTTCGAAAACGTATCAAGTAGCCCGACAAGCAGTCATAAATATTCCGCATTGCAAGACGTGGCTGTGGTAAATTAAAAAAAGTAGTCAAAGATCAGTCAAGGTGGAAGCGAGAAAGCAATTTGCTGCACTCCTAACCAGTTTCCAAATGACAGCAGGTGGGAAACGTGTGACAGATATTATCCCCATTGACTAGCAAATCTCTGGCATAATTGAGAAAGATCTGAGAGATCTGAGTGGAAAAGTTCTAGATGGGGACACCGACATGTCGCTACGGGATGGATGCCGTTATTGATCGTTAGCCTCTAGGCTTATCGTAACATTTCAACTTCACATTAAAGAAACATCAATACAGACAAAATCAAAGGGAATTGGTCAAGCCCAGTTCACGTCATGTGGGCCTAGGACCTAGCTGTTATTTTCACTACAGAACAAGTATCTGCATTGGCATACCAGAGTGGGGTTGCGGGGCTTTAAATAAATCAGCACATTCTAGTATGATAAAATATGCAATGTTGAATGTGTAGCTTTACGTACGTGCACATCGGGCAATTGTTTGTCATGTTTTCAAACTGTAAGAATATGCCCACCGAAAGGGCTACGTTTTAAACCTATTAGGTTCTAATGGTTTTTGGATCAGCTACAGGCTGTAGGGTTATGATGCTTGCTACATCCGTAGCCTATAAGACTACGATGTTGCAGGAAACAGTTTACGCTTTCCTGTAGGCTATTCATATTATGTGTTTCCGTTGTCATTACTCTTCCAGGTTTTCCAAAATTGCATGGTATTTGTTAAAAAAATATGCACACTTTCCCGTCAAGTTCAATATTTGATAGATGGCAACTTTTGCATCAAAACTGGCATACGCATGGTTTACGACGCACGATTGTTACATGAGGCCCCAGGTGAATGTCATGAAGAACGGTGGCGTAACAAAAGCAATGGTATAGAACTTAAACCTGGCACGGAAGCTTTCATGGATTTTCTTACCAGATGAAAAGCACATACAGTGGGGCAAAAAAGTATTTAGTCAGCCACCAATTGTGCAAGTTTTCCCACTTAAAAAGATGAGAGAGGCCTGTAATTTTCATCATAGGCACACTTCAACTATGAGAGACAAAATGAGAAAAAGAATCCAGAAAATCACATTGTAGTATTTTTCATGAATTGTTTGTTAAATGATTGTGGAACATAAGTATTTGGTCAATAACAAAAGTTAATCTCAATACTTTGTTGTATACCCTTTGTTGGCAATGACAGAGGTCAAACTTTTTCTGTAAGTCTTCACAAGGTTTTCTTGTGTTCTTGTGATCATTTTGACCCCACAGGGTGAGATCTTGCGTGGAGCCCCGGATCGAGGGAGATTATCAGTGTGTCTTCCATTTTCTAATAATTGCTCCCACAGTTGATTTCTTCACACCAAGCTGCTTACCTATTGCAGATTCAGTCTTCCCAGCCTGGTGCAGGTCTACAATTTTGTTTCTGGTGTCCTTTGACAGCTCTTTGGTCTTGGTCATAGTGGAGTTTGGAGTGAGCCAGAAATCTTGCTTGTTTGTAGGTGACCAAATACTTATTTTACCGAGGAATGTACTAATAAATTCATAAAAAATCCTACAATGTGATTCTCTGGATTTCTTTTCTAATTTTGTCTTTCATAGTTGAATTGTACCTATGATTAAAATTACAGGCCTCTCTCATCTTTTTAAGTGGGAGAACTTGCACAGTTGGTGGCTGACTAAATACTTTTTTGCTCCACTGTATATCTTCAGACATACAGCTCTGGAAAAAATTATTTGACCACTCCTAATTTTTCTCAAATTAGCATCTCTACGTGTATGGTAGCCATTCCAGTGTCGGTTAAATTCCAACACAGGCACACCTCATTTTACTTTAATGAGGTACTGATTAGGTGATTACCTGAACCAAATCTAATTCAATGAGGAAAAGTATAGTATCACTGCTGTGGTCATCACTATCCTCCTGCAATAGGAGTTGCTGGATGGCAAAAACAGTGCTAGTGGTACCTCAAAGGTAATTTGAATAAATAATAACTATTCAGCATGACAAGAGTTGAAAAGAAAAGCTTTGAATGAGGAAAAGAAGGGTTCAATGCTGGCTTTACTGGCAGAGGATGGAAGCAACCTAACAGTGAGCATCAGTTTTCTTCCATCCTGAAAATTTCAAAGACAGCGGTTCATAAGAACAAGGTCAAGCAACAGACATTGGGGACAACAAAGCTACAGATTGGCAGGTGGGGAAATGACCGTCAACTCATTTTGAACTCAACAACTGTAGGATGGCATCAAGTGACCTAAAAAAATAATGTCAAACAGCTGCTGGGGTCAAGTGCACAGCTAGGACGGTTTGAAACAAGCTCCTAGTGGCAGGGCTGAAACTAGAAAAATATCCTTCTTCAATGAGAAGCAAAGAAGAGCCAGGCTGAAGTTTGCAAAAGACCATAAGGATTGGACCGTAGAGGAATGGAGTATGGTCATCTTCTCTGATGAGTAACATTTTCAGCTTTGCCCAACACCTGGTCGTCTAATGGTTAGACGGAGACCTGGAGAGTCCTACAAGCCACAGTGTCTTGCACAAAATTTGGTGGAGGATCGGTGATCTGGGGATGCTTCAGCAAGACTGGAATTTGTCAATTAAGGCCACATTTATCAAGTGAAGTACAAGGTTACCCTGGAAGAACACCTGCTTCCTTCTGCTCTGACAGTATTTCCAAACTCTGAGAACAGTTTTTTCCAGCAGGACAATGCACCATGCCACACAGCCAGATCAATCAGGATGTGGCTAGAGGACCACCAGATCAAGACCCTGTCATGGCCAGCCCAATCTCCAGACCTGAATCCCATTGAAAACCATCGGAATTTGATCAAGAGCAAGATTGATGGTCACAAGCCTTCAAACAAAGCCAAGCTACATGCATTTTTGTACCAGGATTGGCATTAAGTCACCCAACAGCAATGTGACAGACTGGTGGAGAGCATGCCAAGACACCTGAAAGCTGTGGTAAAAAATCTTGGTTATTCTACCAAATATTGATTGAAACATTAGTGTTTGGTATCCCATCGTTTACTGGTTCAGTACTGACTGAAGCGGCATAATTCAGGGTCAAATAGCTACCCTACACAACCACAGAATGACGTTGATGATCATATTGTTCTGTGACTGTAATATTGTATAGTTCATCTGTGACCACATTCTGCATTGTTTTTCCCCAGGTTCCATGCAGATGTGGATGTGGACCACCAGCTTGGTGCCAGGCCCCCGTTTGGCGCCGCCCGCACACTCACCACCCTAGTGGTGTGCCCGCTGTACATCAGCGCTGCCTATCGCCACCTTCGCTGCTTCCGTCTCCTACTGTCTGCCGGCGCCCAGCCGGACTACAACTACAATGGACCGGTGAGCCGCGAGGCGCTGTGCAAGGGCCTGGCCTCCTGCCTGCTGGATGCTGTGCTGAGACATGGCTGCCCGCCGGCTTTCGTCAGCCTTTTGTTGGACCATGGCGCCAAACCTAGCTTGGTATCCTGGGAGCAGCCGCATTCCGAGGGGGCAGCCGCCGCAGGACGTGGGATGGTTGACCCCGAAGCCCTGCAACTGTACTTAGAGGGCCGGAGTAAGTAGAGTATGGTAGCACTCTCCCCACCTCTGGCGTGATTGGCTAGGATATGAAGTCATAAATAATTATGTAATAGCTTCTTGTACTGTAATCTGCACAGATATGAAATGAAAACATGGCAGTACCTTTGAGTTCACTGTTCTACAACCCTTTTTCAAAGAACTTTGGGAGTGTAAAATGTATTGAAAAACAGATTGCAGTGTGTTGCAAATAATTAAAACCCTATATTCAATAGAAAATAGTACAAAGACAACATGTCAAATGTTGAAACTGAAACATGTTATTGTTGAAAAATATATGCCCCCTTTGAATTTGATGCAAGCAACATGTTTCAAATAAAGCTGAGACCGGGGCAACAAAAGACTGGAAACGTTGTGTAAAACAAAAAAGGTTTATTGATAACCGGTCTGAAACATGATTGGGTATAAAAAGAGCATCCCAGAGATAATGTGTCTTTCAGAAATAAAGATGCAGAGGGGTTTGACCACTCTGAATGACGGCGTGGGCTACGGGATCTCCAAGAGTTTGGCGATCTCATCATCTACAGTACATAATATCATAAAAGGATTCAGAGAATCTGGAGAAATCTCTGTATGCAAGGGACAAGGCCAAAAACTAATATTGGTTGGCCATGATCTTTGGGCCCTCAAACGGGTCTGCATTAAAAACAGGCACAATTCTGTAGTGGAAATAACTGCATGAGCTCAGCAGCACTTCCAAAAACCAGTTTGTCACTGCATCTACAAATGTCCTTTAAAACTCCACCATGCAATGAAGAAACCAGATATAAACAAGATCCAGAAACCCCACCATCCTCTAAGGGTGCAAGCTAATTTTAGATGGACTGAGCTGAAGTGGAAAACTGTCCTGTGGTCTGATTAATCAAAATGTTAAATACTTTTTGTGAATCATGGACGCAGTGTCCTCCAGTCTAAAATGGAAAGGGACCATCCAGCTTGTTATCATTGCTCAGTTCAAAAGCAAACATCTGTTTCTTCTTTTCTTATTTTAGCAAGACAATGCCCAACCACATTCTGCATGATTTACAACAGCATGGCTCCGTAGTAAAGTCTGGGTGCTAAACTGACCTTCCTGCAGTCCAGACCTGTCACCCATTGAAAACATTTTGCGCAATCTGAAACAAAAAATATGACAAAGGAGACCCTCAACTGTTGAGCAGCTGCAATCCTATATCAAGCAAGAATGGGATAACATTACACTTACAACTACAGCAGTTGGTTTCTTCAGATCCAGAACGCATACAGACTATTGTCTAAAGAAGAGATGAATCAACACAGTGGTAAACATACCCCTGTCCTAGAGTGACCAGACGTCCCGGTTTGTCCGGGATTGTCCCAGTTTCATGCTGGGTGTCCCGGGTCCCAACAAATATCTGTAAAACACAAACATTTCTTGGTTTCCAACATTCGCTACCAAATTGTCCCGGTTGTCCCGGTTTTTACCACAATAACTTCACCACAATAGTGTAATATTTCCACATAGAGTCAGAGCCAAACAAACTGCGCAGACCTGCGTAGCAATGCAACAGTTCTCATCAAAGCTCTAAGTGTCCCCTGCTCCACCAGCCACAAACGCGCATAATGACCAACATGCGTGTATAAGCGCATACATGTGCTCGTGCATTAACGTGCGGTTACACAAGGGTCCTGGTTTGCCGACTACAACCTTCAGTAGCAAGGTATACACTAGCAACCTTCAGTAGCAACTTAAACTGTTTACGGTTATGTTGTGATTATTTCTCGTGGATTTTAAAAGTGTGCATCCATGCATGCTTTTTATGCTAATATAAGCTTGAGCAAAACCCCTTGGGCAGTAAAAGACTATGGGATACCTGTATGGTCACCTAGATTGATATCAATGTAATTCACAAATAAAAGAAAAACGATTTTGTGCCATGAAATGAAATAGCTTTGGCAGTGTAAAGTTCATGTTCAGTCTCGCAAGCAATTGCTCAAATCTAATGACTATTCCTAGTAGAATATCAGTAGATACTGCTAAGCCGGTTCCTCACTCAAACCTTTCCTTTTCAACTTTTTTGGAAAGGAAACAACTTTTTCCGGAGTTTATTTCCCCCAAAATTTACAGTTACATATAATTTCCTCCTTGATTCCTAAAGGTAATTATTAAAACTGGATAAAATACAATTTGAATAATACACAGATATATTGTTTGCTCGAAACATTTAAATATTTTTTTTATATTGTTATACTTGTTCAGTAAGATTTTTGTATTATATACTTTTTCTCGTAAAGATAAAAGGAACAAATAATATTGACACTTATACATATTCTGACACCCTGCCTTGTGAGAATAACCGCAACATATGAGCTTTTTCTAACATGTTTTATATCGGGAGCGCTCTCAGACCATTTCTGCATACAGTTTCTATTCATGATATCCTTCATCTTCGTGTATGGACTGCATTCTGTGCAAATCTCAGGTTTAAACTGCTCCAGATAAAATTGAGGGACCACTGCGATTTTAACCCTTCTGTGTCAGAGCACTTTTGTAGTGGAGTGAAACGGACCAGGCGTAGGCAGAGGGTTGCAGGTCGGTGGACTCTTTAATATATATAAACACAAACACAACAGAACACCGAGGCAAACTGCAAAACTGAGAACTGAACATAGATAAACATGCGCACTACTTACATGGACCGACATGGGAACAATGACTCACAACTGAGGGGAG
>JACXGJ010008630.1:0-26563 GCA_016801105.1 Esox niger | reverse complement strand
TGTGACACATGTTTACAGTGTGCCATATGGTTACAGACACATGGTTATAGTGTGACACATGGTTACAGTGTGCCATATGGTTACAGACACATGGTTACAGTGTGCCATATTGTTGCAGTGTGACACATGGTTACAGTGTGCCATATGGTTACAGACACATGGTTACAGTGTGCCATATGGTTACAGACACATGGTTACAGTGTGACAAATGGTTACAGACACATGGTTACAGTGTGACAAATGGTTACAGTGTGCCATATGGTTACAGACAAATGGTTACAGTGTGCCATATGGTTACATACACATGGTTACAGTGTGACACATGGTTACAGTATGCCATATGGTTTCAGACACATGGTTACAGTGTGACATATGGTTACAGTGTGCCATATGGTTACAGACACATGGTTACAGTTTGCCATATGGTTACAGACACATGGTTACAGTGTGACACATAGTTACAGTGTGCCATATGGTTACAGACACGTGGTTACAGTGTGCCATGTGGTCACAGACACATGGTTACAGTGTGCCATATGGTTACAGTGTGACACATGGTTACAGTGTGCCATATGGTTACAGACACATGGTTACAGTGTGACACATGGTTACAGTGTGCCATATGGTTACAGACACATGGTTACAGTGTGCCATATGATTACAGTGTGTTTATAACATCATGTCTCAGTGACCTTAGCTCCCATACTTGAGGGATTTTCTATCTCATTTTCAAACACGCAGTTTGAGTTGTGCCCATGTCAGATGCCCAGGATGGCTGGTACATCCTGAGAGATGGGACATTGCCTCCTATTCTAGATTCATGAGCTCAAAATAGCTATCTCTGTGTCTACGAATTCAAGATGCTCCAAGACTGCCAGCTACAATAGTCAAGATATCTAATATTTGTTTTTCAACAAGGAATGCATATTTCTATGTGAATATTTAGCCCCAGCCCACAACATTACTGAGATTTATGTACTGTAGCATGAGCATTTCTAGTCCTGGTAGCATTTGGCATCTAAAACTAATGCAGAAACTGTGAATTCGACTGAAGTCTGACAAGCAATAGTCTGTTTGGCAAAAACACTATGCAGAGACAATTAAGACCAAGTTGGAATGAAAGTATGCAAAAAGAAATTTTAAATATTTTTAAGAAATGTATCAACAGTTGACTCAAGACAGAAGTACAGTACAAAACAGTTTTCAGGAAGAATTTTATATTTTCATTTATATCACAAAATTATTACACATCCATTTCAAAATTGCATTTCAACCCAGTTCAATACCTCTCAAGAATAACAATTATATTTGAAATTCAACAGAGATTGAAGAACAGGGAAAGAGGGAGACAGCCAGATAGGCAGGTAGATGGATTAGGAGGCCTTCACTGGGTAGCCTCTCCATCAGTGGCTATTGGAATAGTAGGCAGGGCCTTGACTGTCAATGTGGTGATGGGCTTGGCGACCAAGAAGTTGCCGTGGGCGGCCGGTTGTGAGTCCACATCCTGAAGGTATTTGGCCATGACCGGAATCTGGGAGAAGTACTTCTTTGCCAGCATGTGTTTTTGTTTGACATTCCGAATAAACACCACTCCATAGACCTAGTCCACAATCAACAAGGCGGATATATCTATCAGCATTCATTGCATTATATTGCCTACAGCTGAAGGCACTTTCCTATTTCAAACCTCACAAGAAACTTCTTCATGACAACTGGTGTGTGTGTGTGCGTGGGCGGGCGGCAACACGCCTCGAAGGACGTTTACCTTCTCATTGTCCTCCACTTTGTCGTGAACAGCAGCTTCTTCCTTGGTGAGCAGAACGCAGTTCCAGGGACTCCACTCCCACAGGCGCTCCCACCTCACCATCACAAGGTCGTGCATGTCGTTCCAGGCACTGAGGGCTGACTGGGCCCCCCACACTACATCTACCAAGTACTTCAGATCCTGCTCCTGGAAAATACAAAGACGAGTACACAAGTGCACGTCTTATGGGCGTCACACTGCGTGAGTACCTCGTCCACCGATGTCCCACTGCCCCACACGGCGTGGCCGCCCTCCTTGGCAACTTTCCGAATGAACACGCCACCCAAAAGGTTAACATTTTATGTTTACGGTGAAGCAAGCTTGCTGCACAATTTAGAACTCTGTGGCACAAACCTGAAGCAGGAAGGTAATCTTTGCCTCCTTGTTCTGCTGGGCCTCAGACTTGCGGAGCCTGCTGAGAATGGTTTTGTAGTGGAAGAGGTTCTCACGGCGGCGAGCCTCGCCGTCCAGCTCCGAACAGCTACGACACTGGCCCACCAGGCGGGCATTGACCGTCAGGGCAAAGTCGGTAGACTGCAGATGGCGGCTACAGCTGCGGCAGAAGTAGATATTTTTCCTCAGCTGAGCTGTGTCCTGGGGGACCTGAATGAGAAGAGAGGATGATGATTAAACTCAGTGTTTTCTTACAAAACAGTTCACTTGATTGCCTCAAGTAAAAGGTTAAATTATGGTAATTTAATAAATATCTTTAAAAAGACATGCTATAAAATACATCACAAACCATATAGCCTAGTCACATAGATGTACCTTCAGTAGTTTGGCTGCCTCAGGGTTAAAGGTAGGGCTTTTGATGTACTGGAGAAAGAGGGTGGAAATTCTCTTCTTTAGCCCCTCCAGATTAGACTCTTTCACCCCCCTTAACAGCAGGTCCACTTCTCTGTCAATCAACTCCACAATGTCCTGGGTCAGCTTGCAATCATGCTCCTGTCCAACCCCACAAAAGCATTTTGATTATGAAGTATTTTTCTGATACTTGAATAGAAAAGTCCTCATAGGAAAACCAATGGAGTACAAATGGACAACAATCAATCAGTATGTACAATATTTTATATTTCTACTAATGACTATAAGTATAGTTAATGGTGAGTGTTCCCACCTTGACGGTGTGTTTAAGTGTTTGCAGCACATCCAGCCTCTCCTCCTGGTTGAAGTAGTGCAGGTTGATGCTGATGTACAGGTCCTTCAGCTTCTTGGCTCTGAAAGTGTACTGGGTTTCCATTTGGGTCATCTTCCCATCGAATGCACGCCACCTCTTAGGGGCAGCACACTAACCAACAAATTATATATATCATTTAGTCAGACTTTTTTATATCATAAAAAACAGCAGCCTAGACTGGTCCAGTGGTCTAAGTTACTGCCTCCGGTTCACGTACTGTTGCAGCATTCCTTGGAATCCAGCACACTGAAAAGCAAAAATACTTTCCTATCTATTGCTTTTAAGACACAAATAGTGAAACAGGGGTGGAATAATATCATTGATACATTTATTTCATAGTAGCTTGTTGCCTGCAGTGTCTGATATTTGTGAGATTTGTTTGTGACATTTTACCTCGGAAAACATGAAAACAACATTAAATTGTGCATGCATTGAGAGCAGATGAGAGCTTTCATTTCCAGTCGGTGCGATTTCACTTTTCATGCACTTAATTATTTTAAGAAATTAACAAATTCTGTTAATTGACAAATCAACTGTACAGTCACGTTCATCCCCTGAGGTAGTTCTAGCCTCTGACTAAGCTAAGCTACGATTGACTCGTTAAGTTGCATGCGGCATTATGGTATTAGTAGCTAATTTGTGTGATTACACAAAATGAAATAAAACAAAAGAAACACTTTTTATACAAAAGAGCACCTACATTTTTAGTCACACAGAGCCCTGGCAGACCCCTTCACTTTCTCCATATTTTGTTGTGTTATAGACTTAATTTATAATCATTTATTTTAAAAAATCCACGAATCCACACATCTATCTCATAATTCCAAAGTAATAAAGCTATAATCCTATTTTGGGGCAAATTCAATAAAAATCAAAAAATGTCATGTACATAAATATTAAAACCCTTTGACATGCATCCTATTTTCTTAGATCATCCATGAGATGTCTCAAGAACTGGATTAGAGACCATCTGTGGCAAATTCAATTCATAATACTTGAATTAGGAGGTCCCACACATCATGTCAGAGAAAAACAAAGCCATGAAGTTCAAGAAACTCTCCATAGACTTCTGCGATTTATGGATTATGTTTAGGAATTGGTCTGGGAAAGCTTATCTAAAAGTTGAAAAAAATTGAAAGTTCCCTAAAGCATAGTGATGACATCATTTGGAACAATAACACTGTCCATAGAGCCGGACATCCGGCCAAACTAAGTAACCGGCCAATGGACTTGGTCAGGGATTTGATCAAGAACACAATGGCCACTCTAACAGAGCTTCACTAATTCTCAGAAGTGATAGGAAAACCTGTCAGAAGAACAACCATCTCTGCTCCACTCCATCAATCAGGCCTTCATGGTAGAGTGGATAGAAAGAAGCCACTACTGTGTAAAAGGCACATGAGACCAAAATCAAACTATTAGGCCTTAATACTAAGCACTACATCTGGTGAAAACAAGGTGTTGCATATCACCTGTTCAATACCATAACTGTGGAAAGAGAGGTGGGAGCTTCATGCTATGTGGACACTTTTTAGCATCAAGGACTGGGAGACTGGTCAAGAGTTAGGGAAGGAAGAGCGGAGCAAAAAAACTGAGATGTCTTGAAGAAAACATTAATGTCATGTCCTGGCTATGCCCCTAGCCATCTTTGCGCTGGCTGGGGCCATAGTCAGGACATGGCCAAAAGAGATGACTCTAGCCACCTTTATGTGCTTTGGTTTCCCCAATTGGAGGCAGGTGTTCGTTATTGCCTCCAATTGGGGAACCTACTTATGTTGAATGTTTGCGCACAGTAGTTGTGGTTCATTTTGGTTGCTAGCCGTAGGCTATTTCACCCAGTCATTGTGTCTGCTCTGAGTTGTAAGTTTGTTTCTTTTGTTCCTTTTCATTAAACATATGGATTACTATCCAAACAGCCGTTCTGCCTCTGCTCTTCTGTCCTCATACACCGGACGCTATGACAATTAAACAAAGTGAAAAGGACCTCAGACTGGGTATGAAGATTAATCTTTCAGCACAACAGCAAACCGAAGCACACAGCCAAGACAACTCTAGAGTGGCTTCAGCATAAATCTGTAAATGTGCTAGAACATCTATTGAACATCTATTGAACATTTATTGAACATCTGCTCACTGACACTGCCCCTCTAATCTAACAGAGGATCAATCTGTCAAAGGCACTTACACAAAAGAGAAGATATTTCAAATGTTTTATTTTTGATAAATGGCCAAAGCTGTTTTTGTTTAGTCATGATGTGTATTGTGTTTAGATTGACAGAAAAAAATGAGTCAATTTATAAAATAACACAACAAAATGTGGAATAAGTTAAGGAGCCTGAATGGTATTTTGGCCCATTCCTCCATGCAGATCTCCTTTAGAGCAGTGATGCTTTGGGGCTGTCGCTGCGCAACACAGACTTTCATCTCCCTCCAAAGATTTTCTATGGGGTTGAGATCTGGTGAATGGCTAGGCCACTCCAGGACCTTGAAATGCGTCTTACGAAGCCACTCCTTCGTTGCCCAGGAAGTGTTTTTGGGATCATTGTCATGCTGAAAGACCCAGCCACGTTTCATCTTCAATGCCCTTGCTGATGGAAGGAGGTTTTCACTCAAAATCTCACGATACATGGCCCCATTCATTCTCTCTTTTACACAGATCAGTCGTCCTGGTCCTTTTGCAGAAAAACAGCCCCAAAGCATGATGTTTCCACCCCCATGCTTCACAGTAGGTATGGTGTTCTTTGGATGCAACTCAGCATTCTTTCTCCTCACCGTTGTTGTGATCATTTTGACCCCATGGGGTGAGATCTTGCGTGGAGCCCCGGATCGAGGGAGATTATCAGTGGTCTTGTATGTCTTCCATTTTCTTATAATTGCTCCCACAGTTGATTTCTTCACACCAAGCTGCTTACCTACTGCAGATTCAGTCTTCCCAGCCTGGTGCAGGTCTACAATTTTGTTTCTGGTCTCCTTTGACAGCTCTTTGGTCTTGGCCATAGTGGAGTTTGGAGTGTGACTGTTTGAAGTTGTGGACAGGTGTCTTTTATACTGATAACAAGTTCATACAGGTGCCATTAATACAGGTAACGAGTGGAGGACAGAGGAGAAGTTACAGGTCTTGCTTGTTTGTAGGTGACCAAATACTTATTTTACCAAGGAATTTACCAATAAATTCATAAAAAATCCTACAATGTGATTCTTTGGATTTTTTTTCTCATTTTGTCTCTTATAGTTGAAGTGTACCTATGATGAAAATGACAGGCCTCTCTCATCTTTTTAAGTGGGAGCACAACAGGTGGCTGACTAAATACTTTTTTGCCCCACTATATGTATACTCTGGCAGAAATATTCACATTTTGGCAATTATATTGAAAATATGGCTGATCATGCAAAAAAAAAAAATTAAGGACAGTGATCATATTAAGCCATTAATTATCACATAGTTGTTTGGGCCCTGTTTAAATCATAGTGATAACAAATGCCCTTGATTAAAAGTTTCCATACCCTTGAATGTTTGGCTTTGTTACAGACACACAAGATGATACACACGGGAAAATGGTGATAAAAGGTGAATTTCCCACATCTGTGGCTTTATAAATTGCAATTTGTGTCTGTGTATAAATAGTCGATGAGTTTGTTAGCTCTTACGTGGATGCACTGAGCAGGCTAAATACTGAACTGTGGGGAGCAGAAAAGAACTGTCAAAAGACCTGCGTAACAAGGTAATGGATCTTTACAAAGATGGAAAAAGATATAAAATATCCAAAGCCTTGCAAATCCCAGTCAGTACTGTTCAATCATTAATTAAGAAGTGGAAAATTCTGGAATCTCTTGATACCAAGCCAAGTTCAGGTAGACCAAGAAAGATTTCAGCCAAAACTGCCAGAATTGTTGAGATACAAAGAAAAACCCACAGGTACCCACAGCAGAAATACAGACTGCTCTGAAAAAAGATGGTGTGATCGTTTCTAGGTACATGATTGAGTTGCCAGAAAGAAGCCCAGTTACAATATGTCTGACAACACCTTGGCACGCTTTAGCTTCTGGCACATTGTAAATTGGAGTGATGAGACCAAAATAGTACTTTATTGTCACAACCATAAGCGCAATGTTTGGGGAAGGGCCAACAAGGCCTTACAGTGAGCAAAATACCATCCCCACTCTGAAGCATGGTGGAGGCTCACTTATGTTTTGGGGGTGTGTGAGCTCTAAAGGCGCAGGGAATCCTGTGAAAATTGATGACAAGCTGAATGCAGCATGTTCTCAGAAAATACCGGCAGACAATTTGCATTCTTTTGCCCAAAAGCTGCAAATAGGACGCTCTTGGACTCTCCAGCATGACAATGATCCTAAGCACAAGGCCAAGTTTACCCTCCAGTGGTTACAGCAGAAAAAGGTGAAGGTTCTGGGGTGGATATCACAGTCTCCTGACCTTAATATCATTGAGCTACTCTGGGGAGATCTCAAATGTGCGATTCATGAAAGACGACCAAAGACTTTGCATGACCTGGAGGCATATTGCCAAGATAAATGGGCAGCTATACTTCATGTAAGAATTTGGGGCCTCATAGACAACAAAAGACATCACGCTGTCATTGATGCTAAACGGGGCAATAGACAGTATTAAGAACTAAGGGAATGCAAACTTTTGAACAGGGGTCAGTACATTTTTTTATTTGTTGCCATGTTTTGTTTTATGATTGTGCCATTCTGTTATGACCCACAGTTGAATATGAATCCCATAAGGAATAAAAGACGTGTTTTGCCTACTCACACATGTTTTCTTTACAAATGGTACATATATTACCAATTCTCCAAGGGTATGCAAACCTTTGGGCACAACTGTACATGGGAGAGAATGGAGAGGCGTGAGGAGCTATGACCTTTTGAAGGAAGGCCTGAACGGCCTTGTCGTAATTCCTCTCCCCAGCAGCTATTCGGTGGCGTCCAATGGATGCAATTAGCTGCGTCTCTTGTTCCAATAGTCCACACAGAGCAGCCTTCCTCTCAGCACCTTCCAGTGAGGCATTGATTTGCTCCAACTCCTCTTTCTTCCACTCTGTTAAAAACACAAATAGAGAATTCTATTCCAAGTACAACCTATAAGCTGGAAATAGCAATTTTCCTAGTGTGGATCTGCTTAAAACCCTTGTGGAGACCAATTGTTGGATTTCTCATGTCCCCACATGTACCCACATACTGTGAATGTGGATGACCCACACAGACACAGTTAAGTCAGTGAAGGGATGTTCCTTCTCACTTTCCAGGGCGCTGTAGAGCAGTGCAAAGTCATCCCTGGTCTCTGGGTTCATCCTCCTGTTGTACTCAGCCTTGATCTGCTCTTCTTTCTCCCTCCTCTTCCTCCACCCGTCTTGCTCCATCCAGGCCAGACGCCGATCCCTGTCTGCCCTCAGCTGGTCAGTCATCCGCTTTGCCTGCCAGCGCCGTGTGTACGTCTGCAGAGTGATCACCTGTATGTGCAGGAAACGGTGTGGGCACAGAGACACTAGGGCATACTAGGGTATTGATGTTTGATTTACACCTCCCAGCGTACCCATGTACAGTATGTATAACGTATATGTATCTTTATTTCAGGGGACATACAGCTCTCAGTCTCTTGGCGTGGTACTGGGCGGCGGTGACGTAGGGCCCGGGAGAGATGAGCTTGTCCTCCATGTTGGACACGTAGCAGCCGATCTTGGTCATCTGGGCGGATGTGCCATTGGTGCACTGCTGGGACTGGCTCTTCACCGTCACTGTCTGAGAAAAGGCACTGTTCTTCACCCGAATCGTGCAGTTTCAGGAGCTAATCAGCTCATGTTCTAAGACAATGTGGTTGTGTGCACGCGTGTGAGTACCTGTGTGTCACGGCTGAAAGTCTCCACCCCGCTGTCTGTTTTTTTCTTCGCTATGGTCTGTACAGCGGCATGGTGGTACTCCGTCCCTGTGGCCTTGTGCCTGTAGCCCCCCAGAAAAGCCTTCCTGCGGGTGACCCTCTCAACCTCGACCACAACGTCCTGGAATGTGTCTGTCTCCAAGTCTGGTAGAAAGGGAGAGGAGAGAAAAGTACGTAACACTGGACTATCATAGACATGTAGGTTGGACTTGTTCCAACACTGGTCTGGTCTCCCAGGAAATGGGAGAGAGAACAATTAGTAAAGAGGACCTGTCTGGACTCGGACAGTGAGCACATCAGGCATGTTGTAGTCCTGCCGGGGCTTCATTGGACGGATTGGGTGGTTGTCAGGGTCAGAGGAGGTCATCTCCAACTGGACGGTGCTATGAGGCTGCACTCCCAGCTCTATCAGGTTTCTGTGGTCCTCTATCACTCTGCCTGGAGAGAAAAACAAATCGACCATAATGTATGAACCAAGAAATAATGGTCCAATCTAAAAGCATCAGGAGTTTTTCGAAAGGCTTACCGCTCAGAGAGATTTGTATGACTTCTGATGGTACTTTTAGCTCATTTGCGAAGTTATATTTCAACTCTTTGATGGAGAGCCCAATGGCAAAAGCCATTGTCATCATGTGTCCCTCTGGCATCAGCATGATCTTCACTACAATAAAGGTAAACAACATGGACAATATATTGTATAAGTTGGGGGAAACATAAACCATATAACATTTATGTAATTTCTATCATTAAATTAGAATGTTCAATTAGTCAAACCAGTGGCTGTTGAGTTCCCAACATCATTTGGGAAGGACGCTTTGTCTGGTAATGATCCCTGTTGCCTGTTATCCTCCAGAGGGTCTGTTGGACCTGTAGCTTCCACCGAGTTCTCACTATCAGTCAAAAAGTTTGACTTGCAGACGTCTTCCCCCATCATCACATTTTGAGTTTCAATCTTCCCCCCAGCAGCGCTATCTTGTAAATTTAACGTTAGGCTTACATCTGTAGGTGGTTCTTCTTTCACGTTGCTTTCTAACTGAGACTCACTTATTTCGGTTAATCTCGGGTACAAAGGTTCTTCTTGTTCATTTTGCTCATCAGTTTTGATTCCCGATGTTTCTGCATCATGTTCCGACATGGATAACTGCGGCTTACGTTAACGTTAGCGTTAGACAGAAGTAAGATGTTAGCGTCAATAAAAGCGAATAGATTTTGAAATGTAAAATGTTTTGTTGATTACTGTTGTTAATCTCAAAATATCGATTAACAAGATGGATAAAAACGGTCTTAACTGTTTCCTCGTGTCTGGTCCGGGAAGCAAGCATTACCATTCATTGGATTCAATGCCGCGAGTGTTTGGGCGCTGCCATGGTAACATCCATGTGATCTCTATTATAATGTAACAAGAGTAACAAAAAAACTCACAAAATACATACAAAAAATGAAAAAACAATCCCAATATTAGTTTCTTCTAAGAACACTCCGCATCTACAGCCAAAAGAAATTGCATTCGCTCTTCATAAAACGTACTTTCAAATATTTACCCAGGGGGTTTTATATGCTCACAAAAGAAGTTAATTACTGTATATTGATAGTCGTTAGAGCTTGGTTAAACAACGTTTCTTGTTAGCATGTGTATAATCTATATGTACTACCTTCCAGCGGTTTTATTTGCGACTAAGTCAGCCATCCATATTTTTTCATTAAATCATTTCCGCAGTCAACGAGTTTAAAAAATGATGAATGCCTTATTTCTTAACCGAACTACCTGGGGGAAAATACATCTGAACTGCTTTGTTTATATTAAGGAAACAAAGCGGCCCCTCACCCTCCAGGCAACAAACTTACAGACCGATATATATGCATTCTGATTTATAACGGTAGATGTGCTGGCTTTTTATTATGTTAATAGAAGCACAAGATGTGTTTCTATTAGAAAAATCTTATTTTTATGATAGAGGCACAGCTCGGGTCATTCCACCCATCGCGGTAACCGTACATCCGGCTCCCTGATTGTTAAGCATGACAAGATGTATTATGTTGACTTGATTAGTGAGCACTGTAAATGACTAACTGCTCTATGTCAATTATTGATATTACATGTACACCCTCTAAACCTATTCCCCATCCAATAGCAAAAAACAAATGTAATCTATTGTTTATAAATAAAAAATATGTAACACCTGGCTTTGGAGCCTGTGTGAATAAATCAGTCTGAACACTATGCCAAGGTGTTTGTTATTGGAAATTACAGTTGTTCAGCTGGGACTTTTCAAGGGTCCGGTGGTCTGGGTCTGGAGTATGTCGACATGATGGCCCCTCAACAACCATGGTTATCTACCAGCTTGATAACAGCTTAAAGCCTCTAATAGGATAAGAAACACTTGACATCCAAGTAACCACTACTATGTGGTTACAGACATTAGAACTCATAGGAATTTATTAGATACTACACTAGAGGTTCCACACACACACCACACACATAGGAGACCTGAGATCATATGCCCTATTCCCTAACCCAACTCTTAACCTATCCCTAACCCAACTTTTATGCCTAAAATTAACCTAGCCTTATCACCTAGCCCTAACATCACCCCAACAACCTAACTTTTAGGCCTAACTTAATTTAGCCCTAACCCTACACTTAACCGGTTATGCCTAAACAATAAAGATAACCTCTAACGTTATACCAATGGTTAGTTTTACCCTAAACCTTAACCAGAAATAACCTTTTGGGGTCCTATTTTTCACATTTTACTAGGCTTTGTGGGGACTTCTGGTTCCTACATGTACACATAGATCTCTCTCTCTCTCTCTTTCTCTCTCTCTCTCACTCACACACACACACACACACACACACACACACACACACACACACAAACACACCAAAACACGCACTCACAACCATGGCACAAAATAAATAAATCCATTGCAATTCCACATACTTAATCTCTCATGAATGGTGGGATTCTAGCCAGACAACTGAGAGCAGCTAAAAACACCCTGATGACATACGTAACTCTGCTATATTTAAGGTAAACAGTGCACTCTGAAAGCCTCCATTTAACTCGCTTTGTTTTTACTGTTAGTTACAACAATCACAATAGACAGCTATGTCAGTGCTCGGGCCTGGCTACAGTCCTAGAATTTATAATGATGGAAGCGGGTCATGCCTAAATATAAAAACACTCTCCCTTGTCTGCTAGTGTTTCATTTGTGACAGGACACATGCTTTACAGGTGAGCATTCATTTGCGATCCATGTGATGTAGAATTTTTTTCGGAGAAGCGATGCTAACATAGCAAAACAAATTGGTTTTGAGGTAATGATGTACTTGTTAAGCAAATAATTATGTTTTGGTGGTTTCTGGATGAACCATAGACCTTGTCTTTTAATGTTTTCAGTTGTTTCGTGCGTTTCATTAACCATGGGAATCCCTTTTTTTCTAAAGCAATTCATTTCTTTGAAGACATGAGTGAAGATGATCTTACTGAGTACTTCATTCAGCTGAGTCTACAAGAATCCTGTCAAGATGCCTTTATAAAATCTGAAGCCAGGTAAGGAAAATGTAGAAATCTTCATGTTACATGTGAGATCTTCTATTTTATTTATTTACATGTTGTGGTTTCATACCAGGAGTTCAGATATGTTGGTAGACCTGCAACATTATCATTGCCACTATTTTTACTTTTATCAGCCTTGAGACAGCGACAGATGTCAATCTGAGAGTTCGGGCTGCAATAGAGCAAGGTATGTGTATCGTTATGGAGAAATAACCCTGAGAGTCATGTTGTTTTGTATGTACTGCTGGGGCCTCCTCCAATGCCAAAGTCACAAGCTAACAAGCTGAGCACAGAAATTGCCAGACCTTAGTAACATGAGAGACAGAGACCAAGAGGACCACAAACATAAATAATACCTACATATAGACAACATTGCTGAAGAGCAACTAAAACATTTTAACTACACTACAGGTAACTTTAGTAAGGATGTGAATGACCTCATTGTCAAGGCAAGAAGGGCCTCCTACACCATCAGAGAACATAAAATTCAACATCCCAAAAAGGATATGGATTGAAGAACTCAAAATGATTATAGAACCATTTCCATTTTATGTTTGTGAGGGGCTCCACTGTGATCCACTTTCCAACATTTAAATGACAAAGTAGAATAAACCCCGAATTTAGACTATAAACCATTCTGCAAATGTTCTCTGAATTTATTGCCAAAATCCACGCAGATCTGAATAAGGACTGTACCCACCAATTATCAAATTCCAGAAAAGAGCTGTTCAGTTATACACTTAATTCTCAAACCTTCTGTAACAATGCCCTCATCTGCGGAGAGATCAGCCTATTGAAGAACTCATGAGAAAATAAAAGAGACATTTTAAAACCTTGATATAACATACCGACACCCCAACATTTTTAATTTTACCTTGCCCTTAACCAAAAGTATAGTGTGTATAGACCTGAGCACTACCTGAACACTGACTTATCCAAAATTAAGAAAATCTTGACTATATAGGGTCTATGAGCATAGGCTTGTTATGGAGAGGCTGCTGAAGGCAGACCACTGCCCATAAAACAGAAAAGGAAATTGAGCTGCACTTCCTAACCTGCACCATTTAGGGTATATTAACAAATTAAAGACACGTATTTCCCTCAGATCATACAAATCCACATAGAATTTGATTCAAATCAAACAATAATAAACTCCTGTATCTGTTAATGAAATGTCGCAATTTGCCATCACAGAAGCGTGGTTTGTGACTGGTTGCCATTAGAAAAGGGTAACCAGTGTACACACAAAAAACATAACCAAAATGTTTCTTCATGTCATTCGCTTGCACATTGTCAACAATACATACATGTCAATAATATAATGTTTTGAATACCTTAATCCTACCACAAATGGTTACTTAGGATTTCTGATTCATGTCTGTCAATTTTTGTTATCCTCTATTCATTCTTTATCTTTTAATGTTATTTTCCACTTGGTTTGGCAATGTAAACAGTTTTTGTCCTTGCCAGTAAAGCTTTTTAAACTGAAATGAGAGAGAAACTCAATAGATGTCCAAAAGTGAGTCTGATCTAAAATAGTGCTGACCACTTGCTCTTTAGATGTAATTTGTACTCTATGCCTTAATCCATGGTCTCCAGGTGAGGTGTCCATGCTTAGGAAGATGCTACGCTACACCACAGCTTTCAGCGAAGTGGACAGCCGAGGATGGCTACCCCTCCATAGAGCTGCAGCACAACCCATACCTGAAGTGTTGGAAACTGTTCTGCATGGTGAGTAAAATCCTTCTTCTTAAAACCTCTGGGTTCTATTTAATTTCGTATATACAGAAAGTATAAAAACACCTTGTAGTCCCAACAAGGTACTGTACTTTGATTTCAACAAAGCCCTATATGTTTGTTACAAACATTAAAATAACCTCCCTACTTAGAGGCCTGGAATACCTGTCCAGCATCGTCAGTCTTGGTACCATTGAACATTTTCCAGTCAGGATGGCAGCCTAACAGTAACTGAAACATTTAGACATTCAGTCCAGAAATGTCTGCTGTGACCTTTGAATGTTTTCTAGTTGCTTCGCATGGGGTAGCGGTGGAAGAGAGAACAACAATAGGGGGAGAGACACCACTGACTCTGGCAGCTAAAGCCGGTCATGTGGAGAATGTGAAGACTTTGCTGGAGCATGGGGCTTCTCCACACAACACCAACAGCAGAAACGAGTCACCACTATTGCTTGGTAACATTATGTGCACAGCAGTCTTAGAACAACTGCACACATAATATAAACTGGGTTCAGTTGTCTCACTTAACCACAATGGATAAGACAGCACGACACTTACCAAGTCACCCGAAAAACAAATGTAGACCTAGATTTAACTTTGTCAGGTAATAAAGTAACGTTAGAAATTGAGATACATTTCTTTACTTCATAATGTTTTCTGATAAATCCAGACAAAAGAATTGATGGCAAATGAATCAGTTATTTTTACCATCCCTATATTTTTAGGAGTTTGTAAAACCACTGAGGTCCATTAAGACATTGCTTATTTGTTGAAGCTGTTAGGGCTAGGTCATATGAAATGGCCTACACCTTGATTGCTAGCGGAGCTTGGGTGGAGCAGATCTGTCGGAAAAAGTGGACATCCATGCACGAGGCGGCCAAGGTGGGCTGCTCTGAGGTTATGATGCTGTTACTAAGGAACGGAGGTCAGGTGAACCAGAGAGATAATCAGGGAGTGACTCCATTGGGTGTTGCTGCTGAATGCGCGCATGTCCACATCCTGGACATTCTTCTTCGATATGGTATGTAAGCCGTTCGTTAAATCAATGATGTATACTGTATGTAGTTGTATGTTAATTGAATTGACAAATGAGTTGTCTTTTTAAACTTGTTTCATCTGATGATTTATGCTCTCAGCTGGTTTGACTGTTTCTACATATCTCCAATAAGGAAGCAGAGTAAATAACCAGGCTTTCAATGGAGAGAGCGTTTTGATGGATGCAGCTGGTTCAGGAAACGTAGACTGTATCAACATTCTCTTACAAAATGGAGCCAACCCTAATCTGCCCAGTTTGAATGGACAACTACCAATCCACAAAGCAGCATATGAGGGTCACTATGAGTGAGTACAAGAAAAATCTGATACAATACAGTTACACACATTAGGCCAGGCTTCATAGCTGTTGAACGACATCTTCTTCTCGATTAAACCATTCTTTAATTTTCATCCTCAGTGCCTTGAAGATGCTAATACCCCTCACCACCAGAAAGGCGATCAAACTCTCCGGTCAAAGCCCAATTCATTCTGCTGCTGATGGCAGCCATTGTAGCTGTCTGAAACTGCTAATAGAAAATGGCTTTGATGTCAACACCTCCCTGAACCCATGCCCCTCAGACAAGTACATGGACATGAGAAAAAGCGCACTATTCTTTGCTGTCTCCAACGGGGACGTCCCATGCACAGAAATGCTGCTGAACTCAGGGGCCCAACCAGACCTTGACCCTCTACGCTGCCTCCTGGTGGCGGTGAGAGCTGGGAGTTACGAGATCGTGGAGATGCTTTTAGCCAGACAGGCTGACGTCAACTGCTATTTCACAGTGGTGAGTGACACCGTGTTTCCCACGGCTCTGCAGTACTGCCTGCGGGACGAAATGATGATGCGTCTGTTGCTCAACAACGGCTACAATGTTGAAAGGTGCTTCAGCTGTAACCATGACAGCCGCATACGTTTGAATTGTACAGAGGAAGAGAAAATTCCAGTGAGTTGCCAACTCTCTTTGGAGTATTTCCATTGTGGAAAGTTTATCAAGAATTTCGATGTGTAACCAATTTCTTTCTTTGTGCAGTTTTGTGATTTCATGAGTCTCTCCTGCCTGATGCACCTGTCTGGGAATGTGGTACGCATTCTTTTGGACTATGTTAATCAAGTGCCCATCTGTTCACAATTAAAACACACTCTGCAGAAGCAGAAGGAATGGCCTGACATATGTGACATTCTGGGTAATTTTGTATGTTCAAATACAGTCCTTTTACTAATGCAAATCTTTAACTACAGAACATCTCATAAAACATTTTTTACTTCTTTTCATTCTCTTTTCACATAGGGAAACCCAGATCACTCAAACACCTGTGCAGACTGGAGATCAGGAAATGGCTGACCTTGAAAAGACTGAATGACCCCATTGTAATGAGCTCTGATCTGTTCCCTCCCGGGCTGAGGAATTACTTGATGTACAAGGAGAAAGATCTGTATGGTCAATGCGTTGAAGCAGTCATGCAGTAGACTGACAAGCGGGATGACAGGAAATGAACCACAATGCCACATTACACAGTATGCAGCTTGTAGGAATTATTAAGCAGATTAAATATTTCTCTTTCACATGTTTTTACACGTTTTGATGCTTATTTTTTACATTACAGATTTCAGACTTGTCCTGTCTATAGGAATGATATGAGTCAAAAAACAATAAATCGGACAGAATCTTAACAACATCTTTGGAAATCTATGGAAGCAGCAGCTCTAGAAGGTTTAAGGGCCTTATTCAAAATGTAAATACTCAACATCTTCCTAAATGTTAATCACATGTTAACACTACCCATCAAGGATCTCTGCAAGCCCCTTTGATTGTCTGCCAAAGAAAACTGATCTTCCCTGAACAATTATTTTCTGACAAGTCTAGTAGTCATGAAAACACTGCTGCTGTCTTTCCGCACTAGTCTTATAAATATTCATGATAAAATCTCTAATATTATAACTGTTGACATTATGGAACATGAGGTTACATAAGACTCAACATTCAAATGCTTTGGTACAGCCTACATGGCAAACAACTTCAACAAGAGCAGCTGACGCCTAATAATAGCAGCATTGGGTCTGTGTGTGTGTGTGTGTGTGTGTTGAGGGGATACAGTGCAAATAGGACACAAATGACACTACAGTCTTTATGGCTGGGCTAGGTAGGACCCGTGATTTCAACAGAACTAGATTTCACAGGTGAGATTTGAAAACTGACATACATTAATAGGAAAATATTCAATAAAAACCAAACCACGCTGAGATGTTTCTAGACTGTATTTTCTTTGTGCAATCTTTGAGTGTAGCAATGCTAACTTACACTAACTTTAGTATTTCCTTTGAGCTTTGAAGCTGTGTTTGATCCTGAAAACATGGAGGAAGACCAACTGCTTGATTATACTGTTCAGATGAGCATTCAAGAATCTTGCAGAAAAGAATTATCATGTGTAGAGAGGTAATGCATGATAAAAGTTAATTTCCAAAAATACTCCATATCCTACTATATATGTTTGAGAGTTGTATTGTACACTGTTACTGTTGAAAAATCTAAATGACAATTAACAAATAACATGCATACTTCCATTATTTTGAAACATCTCAGTGATGAACATCTGAAGATCATAAAGGCTATTGATCGAGGTACTTTATAATTCTTGTGAATGAATGATGAAGGTGATATATTCACATTCATCTGGGTTTACTACCGGAATGATTAACCTGTTTTTAAAGTAATGTATGTTCTTAAATGAACATAGTGATCCAATGCCCAATTTACCCCGTGACAATAACCGCTTATGCACAATGACTACAACACACTTAATACAGTTGTTGATCAGCCTCTCACATGAGCGTGGAATAATTGTGCCCCGCTATTCCATGATGTACTGCTTCAACACAGGAATATTTGTCTATTTTTGTGCATGACTAGTTTTCAGGTCACAAAATCACAATTAAGTTTAGGTGTGGCCATTGACTGTGCCATTCCAAAACATTAACTGTATTGCTTTTCAGCCATTCCTATATAGACTTGCCAGTGAGTCTTTAATTGTTGTCACACTATCACCACCATGCTTGACCTTTACTCTGGGTTCACTATGGTGGAATGCAGTGTTTGGGTTTTGCCAGACATAACATGTCCCATGTTGTTCAAAAGGAAAGCAAATGTCAAGTGTTGTCAAGAATAATTTTCTTGACAACACAAGGACCGATGAGTCAAAAGTGGAGCTTTATGGATAACATGGGTCAAAAGTCAGGCATGCTGGTGGTAGTATGTTTTTTGGGATGCTTCAAACGTGCTTCAAACATTAGAACTCATAGAAGGAACAATAAATTCCCCCCTTAACAGATTATTCTAAAAGAGCAATGCAGGCAGTCTGCTATTCTGCTAAATATGAAGAGCACCTGGTTTATACAGCAAGACTGTCAAAGCTGCGGGGAAATTAAGGAGCAGAGAATGTTTCACACTGGTGAGACAATAACAAACAAAGACCAGGGGAGCAGAGGGAACATATATACTGGGGGAAATGATTGTGAATGAGGACCTGGTGCGCTAAACAAGACAACAGGTAAAATAAACAGATGAGCTGGGCGGCGGTGTCAGAAGGCCGATACGTCAAGTGCCAGAGCCCGCTCGCTGCAGGGGAAGGAGAGGCAGCAGAGGGCGCAGTCGTCACAAAGACAATAATAAAAAAACAAGCGAGTCTATATCACAATGGCTGAAAAGCAATCCATTTAAAGTTTTTGTTAAAAAACTGAAAACATTCCAAGATAGAAATAGAGATAGAGATTTTAAAAATCAGAAAGGGTAATAAGAGTTGGTCACTGCATTGCACATGCAAAACAGCAATGCAATAAAAATGCATCCCTCCCTATATTATTTGCGTTATAGTTGGTAGTGATCAATACTGAGTACTTGACATTGTAAATGAGTTTAAACTGATATTAAGTGAGAGACATTTCAACCTAAGTGACCAGTGTGGTGTACACTAATACGGCAGTGCAAAGTCATTCTTTCTGGAATACTCCCTAGGTGACATTCTCGCCCTCCAAGAGCTGACAGGATTTCCAACAGGTTTCAATGAGGCAGATGACTGTGGCTGGTACCCTCTGCACAAGGCAGCTATCCAAACTTTGGTCAGGGTGCTGGAGATAGTGGTGAATGGTAGGTTACTACAGAGCAGGAACACTTGTTATTACGGAGCTGCTGTCCCCGCGACCCGACAACAGATAAGTGGATGAAGATGAATGAAGAATCTACTAGCATGGATGTGACTTATGGTCCAAATGACTTATTAAGTTTTGTTGGAAATGTCCCTAGTACGAGGTAACTAGAACTGCTTCTTGATCTTTTGGGTTGAGCCAACAGCATCTTCCATGTTGACCCTGGAGGAGAAGACAAGGACAGGAGAAACACCGCTAACTCTAGCTGTTATGGCTGGTCAAGTGGACAATTTAAAGATACTACTGGATTATGGAGCATCTCCTCATAACACCAACAGCAAGAATGAATCCCCTTTACTTTTAGGTAATAGTGAATTTTATAAAGTTTACAGTATCTTCTCTGTGTACTTGCTGTCAAAAGAAGTAACACTATTGGAATGATTACCATCATTTTACTCCTCTGATATTCAACATTTGTTGTAATTTCTCCCTGTCAGCTGTGAGATTTGGCTCGTATGAAATGGCATGTGCTCTGCTCAGGAGAGGAGCTTGTGTGGAGCAGGTCTGTCTGAAGCGGTCTACTGCTGTTCATGAAGCAGCGAAGGTGGGCTGCTCTGATATCATGGAGCTACTGTTACAACATGGAGGCCGGGTCACTGAGATAGATCAAGACGGTGTGACTCCAATGGCGATTGCAGCGGAATACGCACACTCAGATGTTCTTGAGATCCTTATTCACAATGGTGAGTAGGTTAAATTGCAAGCACTCCACCTTGACTTGGCTCTATGAGGCGTTTTATGTATTTCATGAAAAGTGAGATCATGGGAGAAATGCATTTACTCGATTCCTTGCATGCCTCTAGCTCAAAACATAGCGTATGAAGAGGTCAAAGGGGAGGGAAACTCATAAAATGGCTTTTGTGAAGGAGGCAAGGAGAGGATGAGGAAACTAGGAGATGCATTTGAGAATGTGTGAGAGAAACCGGTAAACAAGAGTTGTATTTCCTCTCTACAAATAGGTGGCGATGTGAATGCACAGGCACCCAACGGGGACAGTGTACTATTTGATGCAGCAGGATCTGGGAATACAGAATGTATAGACCTACTGCTCAGACATGGAGCCAACCCTAACGTGCCTAGCCTGTCGTCACAGCTACCTATTCATCGAGCTGCATATGAGGGCCATTACCTGTGAGTACTAACTGTGAGTAGTCCATTGATTATCATTTAAATAAATATGTACAGAACAAAGTTCTAAGGGAAGCTACTTCACTGAACATGATGAACTTTCTCCATCAGGGCACTTCAAATGTTCATTCCAATAACCACTAGAAGGGCAATCAGACTGTCAGGCCAGAGTCCCGTTCACACTGCGGCTGATGGAGGCCATGAACAATGCCTACAGCTACTTGTGGAAAAGGGATTTGATGTAAACTCTCTCCTAGACTTTCATATCTCTGAGAACTATGGAGACATGAGGAAAAGTGCATTGTACTTTGCTGTCTCCAACGGGGACGTCCCATGCACAGAAATGCTGCTGAACTCAGGGGCCCAACCAGACCTTGACCCTCTACGCTGCCTCCTGGTGGCGGTGAGAGCTGGGAGTTACGAGATCGTGGAGATGCTTTTAGCCAGACAGGCTGACGTCAACTGCTATTTCACAGTGGTGAGTGACACAGTGTTTCCCACGGCTCTGCAGTACTGCCTGCGGGACGAAATGATGATGCGTCTGTTGCTCAACAACGGCTACGACGCGGGTAAATGTTTCTGCTGTAACCATGACAATACCTGGAATGACCTGAGGGACCACACGGATTGCAACTCGCAAGAAAAGGTTTCTGTGAGTTACAATTTAAAATGTCAAGTTATTGACAAAACATCCACATGTTAAGAATTGCTGTACATGCCCTAAAATGTGTCAATTATTGCGAATGCCCTAAAATGTATTTTTTTATTCAGTTCTGCAGTTTCATCAGCGTTTCCTGGCTGGTCCAATTGGCTGGGAGAGCTGTGTGGATCCTTCTGGACTATGTCGGCCAAGTGCCTCTCTGTTTGAAGCTAAGACAGATCCTAGAGAAGCACCAGGAGTGGCCTCAGATTTGGTACCTATTAAGTGAGTGTGATGAAATTATAAAAAATACATGATCTGTGTAGATGTTATGGAACAGACATGAGAGACATGCCCCACAAAACACAGACTACCATTCCCCTTAAACCTGAAATCTCTCTTTTCTCTTACTTCTCTGACCAAGCAAACCCCCGTTCACTGACACATCTGTGCAGACTGGTGATCAGGAAAGAGATGACACCAATGAGGCTGGGGGACCCCAACATCAGGGACTCAATACCCCTTCCACCCAGACTGAAAGAATACCTACTCTACAAAGAACATGATTTTGTGACAAAATAACATACATGAAAGACTGAAAAATCTTGTTGTCCCACCTGAACCCTAAGCCCTGAACCCTCACAGACTTAAATGACATTAGCTGGTGACTGAGTGCCTGAGGCTGCGAGGCCTCAAAATGCTATAAATAGTCATGGGACAGCACTTTGGACTTTATCATGTTACCTTGACAACGCTGACACATGTTGCACACTATTGTGGGTTTGGGACTTTTTTATTTATGTTTTTTACTTTCTTTGTGGCCATGGCACATAATAGAAGAGTGCCTGATTTATATGTCTTTCAGGCTCTTGTCCTACAAAGAGGACATGAGATAATTGTCAACAACAATCTATATTTGTCAATAATCAATGTATTATTTTTGGTCAAAACAGCATTGTTAAAAAAATCTCAAATAAATTGTTGAATATTCTAGGTGTGTAATAAGCTGATTACGTTCCTCTGATTTCATGTGTTCTATGTGCCATCTTAAATCCTTGTTAATGTATTAGCTCTTCTCTTATAAGGCGGGTTTGCCGGGATTTTTCTTTCACATCCGGCCTTCCCCTAGTAACCCCCGTGTTTGACACCACAACACTATGAACTGAGGGCAATTCCCTCAGGCAGTCTGCAGAAATGAGGATTTACATAAAGGGTGAATAACAGGCTATAAACTTCTGCAAAAGAGCCCTCACGCACTTAAGGATTTGACAGTGGGACAGCCTTAATTCCTTACAGACTATGCGAGAACACACTTCAAAGTCTGTGAGTCTGTGAGTGTGGACATTGGGATCGGGCAAAAATCTCCCAGTGACAGGGATGACTGAGAAACATTCAACATTATGCTTATTTCCAGCAAGCGGGCAGTGACAGACTTCTGCAACTACCAATGGCAGGGCAGATATTCTCTTCATCTTGAAGTCCCTTCTCTTTTCTAAACGCTACCTAAAATTCACTGGCAAGCTAAAATAAATAAGAGAAACTTAAAGGCCTAATTGAGGTGTTCGGTTTCCCCATTTCTCTCTGGCTTCATACAGAGTTATAATTTGAAAAATGGATGCATGGAAGGTTTAATTGATCATTGGGTTCATAGGTGAATGATAATGAGCGATATATGCAAAATATAGAAAATTTATATTTGATAATTGACTAATTATTAACTTGGCATCGCTGTTACACATTTTTAAAAGTGGAGTCACGCAAATACTAAATATGTATTTATATTTGAAGAGACCCCTATACTGGTTGACTGGTTGTTGCTGGCATAAATTATGGAGATACACCCTACCTGATCAGGCAGTATTCATGCTCGGGAAGGCACAGCAACAGCTCGCGAGAGACTGAGCGATTTCCAAGTTGAGCGAGCGGACTGTGTGCACGTAGCATTAAGAGGTCTACGACAGACACTGAAGCCCATGTTTTTTTTTGCTAGAGCGCCCCGACTCCCATCCTGTGGCCACGGATTTGAGTCTGTGCCGTGACCTGGATATGGGAGAGAGGTTTGGGGGGGGTGAGTATATACGAGGTCAGCGAGTACAGTGCTGTGCAATGGTTCCCCAATGGTTTAAGAGGTGCTCTTGAGAGAGACACTAGGGCCCATGGGTTTCAGCCTCCATGGTAGCGTGCCCACCTCTCATGCTGGAGGACCCAGTTACATATCATCAGATCATAAAAGTATACACCATGTAATAAAAAATATTTAGATTGACTCTTTGTCTCTACTTTTTTAGTGAATATAGATCGTGTCAATAAAACTCTTTCCATGGTGCTGTTTTGTAAATGTTTTTACTTCTGTACTGAAACGGACAATCAGTAGCCTAGATATTGGCTACATGCTTAAATGTATAATGAAAAGATTTAAGTCAATGCTGATTACTGACTCCACTTGACAGCTGCATGGTGCACAACAACACTTCATGAGTAAAATGGCATGACCTGCATTCCTTAAGTGACAGATAGTGAAAGCGGGCCAAATCTAATTATAACCTATCGGTGGAGTCCAAACTAAAAACATGCACTCTATCCTGGCAATGGGAGGCCTCAGACTTCCATGTGACAAAATCGTGATAGCAATTAGTTATGATACTAACCCAAAATGGTTTAATCTACTTTTAAAATACACAATACAAAACAAGAGACACTGAGGAGAAAGCTGCAAATGTTTAATATTCAGTTGTCCTGGGAGTAAATTAAATGTTTAATTGACTCTGTCCACAGATTATTTTCCACTAGAGGGCAATGGTAGCACTAATGCCATATACATTCTGTATATTCACTAGTAACAAAAAGAGGGATATGATTATTAAAACACTTTTAGTCAGTGATAAGTGTCTCTATGCAGAGAGTACCAGTGCCGAGTCAATATGTAGTGGTACAACATTATTTAGGTATATGTACATAAGGGTAAGGTTAAGTGACTAAGCAACAGATAATACACAATAAACAGTGGTTGAAATGAATAATGTGATTAGCCTGAAAGTGTGTGTGTGTCTGTGCAAAGTCAGAATGCATGTGTGCACAGGTCATGTGGGAACATTTGTGTGTGTGTGAGAGTGTCAACACTTAAGAGAAAAGATGGATAGACGTGGATAGCAGCGTAGCCATTTGATAAATGTCAGTGTGGTCTAACAGATACAGACCTGAGGCACTCGTATGGCATGACTCATGCGATGTTCAGTGCTGTGGGTCAGTGGTTGGGGTCATTATTTTTGGGGCCTTCATCTGACACTGTGGTGTAGAGGAGGCTGGGATGTCTGGCAGCTTGGCCGCGGTGAGGAACTCCATTCCATCCATTTGCACCACCCTGAAAAGGGCCTTGCAATCACGGCCTGTGTAGTTGCCATACTGTACCAAGGGATGATGCAGCCATGCCAGAACATTGTCACTGATACATTTGTATATGTTTTTGAGCATGTGAGGGCCCATGCCAAGTTTTTTCAACCTGCTGAGGGTGAAGCAAGACCGTTGACAGGAATCCATGCCAAGCAATGGGCCCTGTGAATCATTTCCACTTTTCCCTGTGTTTGGTATGGCCCTGTGAATCATTTCCAATTTCCCTGTGTTTGGTATGGCCCTGTGAATCATTTCCACTTTTCCCTGTGTTTGGTATGGCCCTGTGAATCATTTCCAATTTCCCTGTGTTTGGTATGGCCCTGTGAATCCTTTCCACTTTTCCCTGTGTTTGGTATGGCCCTGTGAATCATTTCCACTTTTCCCTGTGTTTGGTATGGCCCTGTGAATCATTTCCACATTTCCCTGTGTTTGGTATGTCCCTGGGAATCATTTCCACTTTTCCCTGTGTTTGGTATGGCCCTGGGCGAAGATACACTGAAGTGTGTGGACCATGTTTGTTTATTGGTGATATAGACACAGAGGAACTTGACGCTCTCTGCTCACTCCACTTCAACTTTGCCCTTCCCTTTCCTAGTCAATGGTCAGCTCCTTCATCTTGGTGATGTTGAAGGAGAGATTGTTGTCTTGGCACCACACTCAAATATCTGACCTACTACTTACAGGCCTAGGCTCTTGTAATTGGTGATTAGGCTTACCACCTGATCCACCATTCCATCTAAGATATATTCTCAACTTCATTTGTAGTTTCAAATGTTGTGGAATGTTTTCGGTCCAGTAGCAGATCATTTTTATACTATATATAAAGTACTATATAGAACATACACTACCAACACGGCCATTTTCACACAAAGGATAAGCCATTCTAAGTCAGGATATGATCCAATACTTCTTTTGTTTGGCATAAAGGTCATCTGTTTGTTATATATGTCCAGAATTTGTTTACGAATATTTCTTAGTATTCCTAACGGCTTTTGTTTTTATAAAAACTGCAACAAACGTTGTCTTAAAGACTACAACAAATGTGGACTCTCCAGAACATGACCTGGAAACTGGGAAAATGTCATAACTGTTCTTTTGACTGCATTATGTCCTTTTTCCTATCCAAAAGATCCCACACCGCTTTATTAATTAATATTTTGGGGGGGTGGTCTGAGGTAGAAAATGTAATAGTGTGTGGGTCCATCTGCAAACCTTTGCTCAAGGTAGGTCTTACTATTTAATGTGAAGTGTTTGGAATTATTATCTGGTTAAAATCTAATGTTTTTGAAAATCTTATCAGTCATTTTCAGAAGGTGTAGCATTATGAATAATTTCAAAAATATATTTCTCAGCATTCATAATTCCATCAATTCTGACCAGATACTCTACACTGTTTATTGAGCTGTAACACGCATACAAGGGCATTTTTTGCAAGAATTCTGATGGTTGAACTGTGTATTTTGGGTCGAGACAATTCAGATAGAGGATGAGCAAGTGCTTTACTGGATTTAGTTATGTTCCTTAAAGTGACCTTTAAGTATTCATCATCAGATACTAATAACGTTTTAGGTTTTCCACTATGTTTTTTGTTTTCAACTTGCCTTGTTCCTTCATGTGTAATTACGATTTCTTTTAGGATTCTTACTAAATTGAGTGAGATTGTATGTAAAATTAAGTATTTTGTTGGGAAAGAACACATATGAACCCATATGAATATCTAAAGCAGATGCTAATCCCAACATCAAGCAAACACATATCCTGTCGACATGATGCATTTCAAAAAGGAAACCAAACACAATCTTTCAAAGCAAAAATGGAGAAGACACTGGGCTCTGAAATACTGTACTTATACAGTGCCTTTCAAAAGTATACAGACCCTTTCACTTATGAAGTTATTAAGTGGCATAATTAATCAATTTTTATATATATATATATATATATATATATATATATATATATATATATATATATATATATATATATATATATATATAT
>JACXGJ010008629.1:0-26566 GCA_016801105.1 Esox niger | reverse complement strand
GACTAAAACCCTTATTTCTCTGTTAAACAAACCAGTGGAGAATCCGGTGCAGGAAAGACTGTCAACACCAAGCGTGTCATCCAGTACTTTGCCACCATTGCAGTGTCTGGAGGTGAAAAGAAAAAGGCTGATCCCGGCAAAATGCAGGTAGGTTTGCCTTTCCAAAAGGAACCTTTAAGTTTGGGTGGCTTTTTTTGGTTTAGTTTGGTTGGCTTTTTAAAAAGCAGCTTTATCCGGTTTCATGAAAAGTGATGAAACAATCCAAAGAACATAATACCTACCTGATTGTAAACACATTTTCTTTCTTTAAATCAGGGGTCTCTTGAGGATCAGATCATTGCGGCTAACCCTCTGCTTGAGGCTTATGGTAATGCCAAGACAGTGAGAAACGACAACTCATCTCGCTTTGTAAGTATGGAAGGAATACTGCGGAAGATACCTTTAAAATACTGACTGGTTCCATATTATTTATCAATTTAATAGGTCCAACAAAGTGGAACATTTTAAATGGTCTGTGAAAGTATTTTTACATGTAACTCATTTAGCTGACACCCTTATCCAAAGCAACTCTAAAGCAAATATTGTTAGATGACTGTTATCCAAGAAAACAAGAGGAATGCACTTTTGTAAGTCGTTCTGGATAAGAGTGTCTGCTAAATGACTAAAATGTAAAATGCTAAAGTAAGACTTTTGACAATATTCTAACCTGGATGCTCTACTGTAGGGTAAATTCATCAGAATTCACTTCCAAGGACCCAAACTGGCTAAAGCTGATATTGAGACCTGTGAGTTGGTTTGGACTGTTTATCCTGAAGTTTTCCTGAACTCAGTTTCTATTTTAGAAATTCTACTGAACACTTAGATTTTAACTCAAATTGTCTCCCTGTGTTTCCCTCACTCTCTTTGTGTCAATCTCTTTCTCACTCAGACCTGCTGGAGAAGTCCAGAGTGACCTTCCAGCTGCCCGATGAGAGAGGCTACCACATTTTCTTCCAAATGATGACAGGACACAAGCCTGAAATTGTTGGTACGACAAATCAAAGGTTCAATGGAAATGACTGCATCTGTCTGGTCTTTGTGAAACATCTGTAAAGTAATGCATTGTGATGCACTAGTAGCAGTCTGTTGAAGCCAGTTGAAGCCATTTATAAACCACAACATGGATCAACGAGTCAAGTCCTTTCTAGAAGCTATTTAATGAATACTACATGTTTCCATGAGCCAAGTCCCCTCTTGATGCTATTTATAAAATACTATATGTTTTATTCAGTCCTTAAATACAGTATTCTAGAGGAGACAGACATTTTAGGACAGAGAAATTTGGTCCAAACTTTTTTAACTGAAAGGTTTAAACACATTCTCCACTGTCCACAGAAATGTCCCTCATCACCACCAACCCTTACGACTTCCCCATGTGCAGCCAGGGTCAGATCACTGTGGCCAGCATCAACGACAAGGAAGAGCTGGACGCCACGGATGTAAGTCATACAAAGGGTTAATCAAACTCTATCTTCAATAGGTAGAACCAACATACACACTAAATTAAGTAATCTGGGTGACATCAAGAATGTTTGTTAGAAAATAAATGGTTCTAAGAGCCTATTCACATTAATGATTTATTGGGATAACATTTCCATTTAAAATTATAATAAAAATAATAATATTAAGATATCATTTTCTAATCACATTTGCAATAGTGCCAGGTCTGAAAACTCTTTGCCATGATACATCATGTTTAACTAATGAAACAGCGACCATGCTTAGATGAGAAAGTCACATCTCAACAAATGTTCACAATACATTGTGTTTTGTGCACCAATAAGGAGCATGCAAACTAGCATGATTTACCCAACATTATCTAGGTAATGTAATATGTTCCTAAGGCTAACTAGCAAGATGCTTTTGCTGATTTCTAGAACTACCAAGCTTACAGTTTTACCAAAGAAGCCACTGTTCAGGGCCAAAATAAGCATGGACCTGTAGTCTATTGTAACTGAGCAGAATACTAATGAGTTACTGACTTTTCTACTTCTTCTCTAATGCCAGGACGCCATTACCATCCTGGGCTTCACCAATGACGAGAAGGCGTCTATCTACAAGCTGACAGGAGCCGTACTGCACCATGGCAACATGCACTTCAAGCAGAAGCAGCGTGAGGAGCAGGCCGAGCCAGACGGCACAGAGGGTGAGTCCCACTCATATAGAACATGTCAAACTAATGTATCAATGTAATATCCAAAGCTAGCTATCCTGTGTGTCTGAGTCTGTTGTTTGTTTAATCTCCTTCCAGTGGCTGATAAAATTGGCTACCTGCTGGGCCTGAACTCAGCTGAGATGTTGAAGGCTCTGTGCTACCCCAGAGTGAAGGTCGGCAATGAGTTTGTGACCAAAGGACAGACTGTACCTCAGGTAAGGAACTCAAACATTGACGCTACCATATTCTAAACACCAGAACTCTTTGGGGATCAACTACATAGTTGTTTTCTACGGTGGAATATATCTAGGCATGGTTAACATTGCCAATATTTTATATTAACTGGAGGTATTATCATTGCAGGTTAATAACTCTGTGAGTGCCCTGTCCAAGTCCATCTATGAGAGGATGTTCTTGTGGATGGTCATCCGTATCAACGAGATGTTGGACACCAAGCAGCCAAGGCAGTTCTACATTGGAGTGCTTGACATTGCTGGGTTTGAAATCTTTGATGTAAGTTTGAGGCCAGAACCAAACAATGTATATAGTTGCAATTGAGAGGGATTGTGTCCATGAACATCCCTTTTGGGAATTCCTTCAACAGTACAACAGCATGGAGCAGCTGTGCATCAACTTCACCAATGAGAAACTGCAACAGTTCTTCAACCACACCATGTTTGTTCTGGAGCAAGAGGAGTACAAGAAGGAAGGAATCGTTTGGGCCTTCATTGACTTCGGCATGGACCTGGCTGCCTGTATTGAGCTTATTGAGAAGGTAACAGCAAATCTCACAGGGATTGTTGAATGGGAACTGTGTATATTAAACTTTACCAATGTGATGACAATGCCAGACTAATTATAATGTGCTCCTGAATGAGTATAACACCAAAATAGCGTGTTTATATACAATAATTGTGATCCTAAATGTACATTTAGCTAAAGTAATTAAAATCTGATTTATTACAGCCAATGGGTATCTTCTCCATCCTTGAAGAGGAGTGCATGTTCCCCAAGTCGTCAGACACCACCTTCAAGAACAAGCTGTACGACCAGCATCTTGGCAAAAACAAGGCGTTTGAGAAGCCCAAGCCAGCTAAAGGCAAGGCAGAGGCCCACTTCTCCCTGGTGCACTATGCCGGCACTGTGGACTACAACATCACTGGCTGGCTGGAGAAGAACAAGGACCCCCTGAACGACTCAGTCTGTCAGCTGTATGGAAAGTCCTCAGTCAAACTGTTGGCTTCCCTGTATGTCGCTGCCCCACCTGAGGGTAAGACTAGAATTACATCAAATTGCTCCAGTCACAACTCAGACCCACACTGCATTACAAGTCTTTGAATCTAACACAATGTGTCAGTGTTATTCACTGGTAATTATCCTGAGGTCCTCTCACAGACAATAATATAGACTTTCCCCAATTTTAACAGATACAAGCAAGAAAGGAGGCAAGAAGAAGGGTGGTTCCATGCAGACTGTGTCCTCCCAGTTCAGGGTGAGATTTGGATGTTTTTGTCAGTCCTTCAAAAGCTGCATTACATGTCATAAACCATTTACATGAAAATGATTTTGTAACCCACATACAGGAGAACTTGGGCAAACTGATGACCAACTTGAGGAGCACTCATCCTCACTTTGTGCGTTGCCTGATCCCTAATGAGTCAAAGACTCCAGGTAAAATACATTTTGAGTTAATGTTATGTTATGAGTATCCTACATTTGTATATTGTATAAGAGTATTAAAATATATTTGGTTTGTTTTCTTCCAGGTCTGATGGAGAACTTCCTGGTTATCCACCAGCTCAGGTGTAACGGTGTACTAGAGGGAATTAGAATCTGCAGGAAGGGCTTCCCAAGCAGAATCATCTATGCTGACTTCAAGCAGAGGTAAATACACACAAATGCAAATCAAATGCACACACAAAAGCACATGCAAATACAAAGATCTGCCAAGATCTTCCCCAGAACCTAAATAGTTTTACATCTAACAGAATATGACTGAGTTATTTTAACTTGACATGATGGAAAAATTCTTATTCAGGTACAAAGTACTGAATGCCAGCGTCATCCCTGATGGCCAGTTCATGGACAACAAGAAGGCTTCAGAGAAGCTCCTTGGGTCCATTGATGTGAATCACGAGGATTACAAGTTTGGACACACCAAGGTCAGTGAAATACCCCCAACAAAAGCTGACCGTAAAACACGTCTTCAGGGGGCCATAGAGTGGCATAATGCTTTAATTTATTGCCATCAGATGCAGTGTTTGTGTCTGCAGTTCTGTGTGTCTGCAGTTTAACTGTTTCAATTATACAACTTCTTGTCGTTTGTGCTGTTCAGGGGTTCCTTGTTCTTATCCAGCCAATCTGCATAACAAATGTTATACTGTTCAATCTAGTAGGGTTATTTTCCTCTTCAGATAAGAGGTCTCCATCTATTATCCTCTGAGGTCTGACAGAAAGGCTTGAATTTATCTGTCTCAGGTGTTCTTCAAAGCTGGTCTGCTGGGTGTCCTGGAGGAGATGAGAGATGAGAAGTTGGCCTCTCTGGTCGGCATGCTCCAGGCTCTTAGCCGTGGATTCCTCATGAGGAGAGAGTTCACCAAGATGATGGAGAGGAGGTGATGAGACATCTTGGCTAAGATTGTTCTGTGAACATAATGGAATAATGTCCATGTAATTAACTAGAATTATATACTGTATGTGCGGAGAAACTTTACCCAATCATTTTTGCTCTGGTTTGGATTTTTGCAGGCTGTTTCAATATCATTTAAATTTGAGATGTTTACCCATTCATTTTTGAAAAATATAAATTGTTTATAATTGTTAGAATTTAGCATGACTGGCCAGCCATTGCATTTAGAGTGCTGTGCATGAGTTAAAAAGATCTACATATAATGTGTTTTGAGCCAGTAAATCTCTAGGTATCAGACTGGGGTTGAGCGATACTAACAGCTCTGATGCTTTCTGTCCACCAGAGATTCCATCTACACCATCCAGTACAATATCCGCTCATTCATGAATGTGAAACACTGGCCATGGATGAAGGTGTACTTCAAGATCAAGCCGCTGCTCAAGAGCGCTGAGACTGAGAAGGAGCTGGCCAACATGAAGGAGAACTATGAGAAGATGCAGTCAGACCTGGCCAAGGCTCTGGCCAAGAAGAAGGAGCTGGAGGAGAAGATGGTGGCCCTGGTCCAGGAGAAGAATGACCTGGCCCTCCAAGTTGCATCTGTGAGTGAACAACAACCATAAAATACAAATATGTACACTCACACACACACCAACACATGCACACTGGAGTATGTTTTTACCTCTAAATCTGCTACATGATTTAATGTACACTGCTTTTACACACACTCATTATACCATCAATGTATTATTCAGTTAATTGAACATCTTTGACTATATTATGTATATTTTTATAAAACCCAAAATGTATTTGTGCCCTGTTTAAAAAACAGGATTCAGAGAATCTGAACGATGCTGAGGAAAGATGTGAGGGGCTCATCAAGAGCAAGATCCAGCTGGAGGCCAAACTCAAAGAGACGACCGAGAGGCTGGAGGATGAGGAGGAAATGAATGCTGAGTTGACTGCCAAGAAGAGGAAGCTGGAGGACGAGTGTTCTGAGCTGAAGAAGGACATTGATGACCTGGAGCTCACCCTGGCCAAAGTGGAGAAGGAGAAGCATGCCACTGAAAACAAGGTATTGTGTCCATGGACAAGTTATTTTGTGTGTTTGGGATTATTACCTACTAGTTACATAGTTCTATTCAGCAAACTGACATTTGTCAGTTTTCATGTTTTGTACCAATCCAAATCTCTTTATTCTAGTTAATAAACCAAGATTTAACCAAACAGAAAGTATTTTACAACAAGTAAATGTTTATTCCTGTCTTCTGGTGTGTCTGTTTTCAGGTTAAAAACCTGACGGAGGAGATGGCATCAGTGGAGGAGAGTGTTGCCAAATTGACCAAGGAGAAGAAAGCCCTCCAAGAGGCCCACCAGCAGACCCTGGATGACCTGCAGGCAGAGGAGGACAAAGTCAACACTCTGACCAAGGCCAAGACCAAGTTGGAACAACAAGTTGATGATGTGAGTAGACCAGTTCAGCCATTATAGTGTGCCAGACTACATTATCTTCAGTTGTTTGTATTAAACAATACATTTTTTAAATCTTGTAGCTTGAGGGCTCTCTGGAGCAAGAGAAGAAGCTCCGTATGGACCTTGAGAGATCCAAGAGAAAGCTGGAGGGAGATCTGAAGTTGGCCCAGGAGTCCATAATGGACCTAGAGAATGACAAGCAGCAGGCCGATGAGAAGATCAAGAAGTAAACATGGACTTATGTGCACAGTATTACATTGATATGTTCAGAAAAAAATAGTTGTTTGTAAATAATTCAAAATCCTCTGTATGATATTCCCCTTTCACATTGTAGAGGCAACAGAGAGAGAGACAAATCGTAAAGATTTCTGTTGTGTTCTTAGGAAGGACTTTGAGACCGCCCAGCTCCTCAGTAAGATTGAGGATGAGCAGTCTCTGGGAGCTCAGCTACAGAAGAAGATCAAGGAACTTCAGGTACTGTACACAATCTAAACTACAGAAAAAAAACACCTAAATCAGTTGTTATGGGGAAAATTATTATTGATCCTCGTGGCTTCTGTGCTGGATTCAAAAGACAAACAAACAACTCCTATACTTACAAGGTTAATTTGAAAATGGATCCATATTTTTGACAAACATTTTGTAGCATTCATCACCTCTTCTCCTGCCTCATTTTTCCAGGCTCGTATTGAGGAGCTGGAGGAGGAGATTGAGGCTGAGCGTGCTGCCAGGGCCAAGGTGGAGAAGCAGAGGGCAGATCTCTCCAGGGAACTTGAGGAGATCAGCGAGAGGCTAGAGGAGGCCGGAGGCGCCACTGCTGCTCAGATTGAAATGAACAAGAAGCGTGAGGCTGAGTTCCAGAAGCTGCGTCGTGATCTAGAAGAATCCACCCTGCAACATGAGGCCACAGCTGCTGCTCTGCGCAAGAAGCAGGCCGATAGTGTGGCTGAACTCGGGGAGCAGATCGACAACCTGCAGCGCGTCAAGCAGAAGCTGGAGAAGGAAAAGAGCGAGTACAAGATGGAGATTGATGATCTCTCCAGCAATATGGAGGCCGTTGCCAAAGCCAAGGTGAGTATTTATTATTTAGAATTGAAGCAGTGTTGAAGAGGGTTATGGACATCACCGTTCCAAGTTAACTACAACCTGTTTTCCTCACAGGGCAATTTGGAGAAGATGTGTCGTACTCTGGAGGACCAGCTGAGTGAAATCAAGACCAAGAACGATGAGAATCTTCGTCAGGTCACCGATATCAGTGCACAGAGGGCCAGACTCCTGACAGAAAATGGTACTATGAACAATGAACGCCAAACCAAAAGCTGTCTATCTGTTGTACTCAAAATGAGTAGTCTGTGGACGAGGTTGAACAGGAGTTCATGCTTTGGTATAGTTTCCCCGTTTCTTCAAGCCAAATTTATAATGTTTGGCACAACCTCTTTTCAACAGTCCATCCAGAAACTACCATTAATGATTTTTACACATCATATGTAAAATAATCTTAATGTGAAGCTCCACACGGCCCTATGACATATGTTGAAGAAGATGTAAGACAAGGCTAACATTGGATCATGACTTGATTGGGATTTGATCTTCAACCAATATTACAAATTGTTATTATGAACTAATCTATAGTTGCATCTAGATACTTCTAGCAAATGTGAAAAAAATGCTAACAGCATCAGTGAAAGTAAACCAAAGCATGGATTCATGTCATTTGGCCCAAAGGCTGAATTAACAACACCAATTATTGTAATTTGGGTGAAATATGACTTCAGTCAATAAAGTCTCAACTGTTCTATTCACCACTACTTTGAAATATTATACCTTTTACATTTTAAATAATGAAGAATACAATGTATTTCTCTCCCTACAGGTGAGTTTGGTCGCCAGCTGGAAGAGAAGGAAGCCCTAGTGTCTCAACTGACAAGAGGCAAACAGGCCTTCACCCAGCAGGTGGAGGAGCTCAAGAGGCAGATTGAGGAGGAGGTCAAGGTAAGGTAGCCAAGATGGACTCTACCGATCAGAGTTTAGTGGCATACTGTATCTACACACAGACAGACACTACTCCACCCTCATAGGCTTATCATGTAAAACATGTTTTACCAGCTCTGTAATCTATTCTGTCTCATTTTCTCTCTAAGGCTAAAAATGCTCTGGCCCACGGTGTCCAGTCTGCCCGCCATGACTGTGACCTCCTGAGGGAACAGTTTGAGGAGGAGCAGGAGGCCAAGGCAGAGCTGCAGCGCGGCATGTCCAAGGCCAACAGTGAGGTGGCTCAATGGAGGACCAAGTATGAAACTGATGCCATCCAGCGCACAGAGGAGTTGGAGGAGTCCAAGTAAGTCACTGCAGAAAAGCAACATACACATTAAGTGCAGATCTTGATGGAATGTACATTTTCTGATTTAAAATGTGTTGTTTTACAACAAATTGTTTACAATGAGACCACCGTCTGTCTCCAAACAGGAAGAAGCTGGCCCAACGTCTCCAGGAGGCTGAGGAGACCATTGAGGCTGTCAACTCCAAGTCTGCTTCTCTGGAGAAGACCAAGCAGAGGCTGCAGGGAGAGGTCGAGGACCTCATGATTGATGTTGAGAGAGCCAACGCAATGGCAGCCAACCTCGACAAGAAGCAGAGGAACTTTGACAAGGTGACATTTAGAAATCTGACTCAGACATTGTCTTCCAGCATCTTGATCAATTAGTAACAATAGTAGCATACTTTTTCATCAATTACCTTGAATGACCATCCCATGGATTTCCAGGTTCTGGCAGAATGGAAGCAGAAGTATGAGGAGGGCCAGGCTGAGCTGGAAGGATCTCAGAAGGAGGCGCGCTCTCTGAGCACGGAACTCTTCAAGATGAAGAACTCCTATGAGGAGTCCCTGGATCAGCTGGAGACTCTGAAGAGAGAGAACAAGAACTTGCAACGTGAGAACTTTTATTTATTGAAGGATTATTGAAGAGAAAAAAGATAATAAACTGTGCTGAATAAGCATTAGGACAGATTTGAGCCCAGGAGCCCTTTCAACACTTAACCAATAAAAAGTGTTTTAACATTTGAATTTGTGTTTTGTTGAACCACCCATGGATGTGGGGTGTAGTTAGATGTGCAGGACTGTGAAGTGCTAAATGTCTAAAATGCTTCTGTGTTTGTGTGTATGCAGAGGAGATCTCTGACCTGACTGAACAGATTGGAGAGACTGGCAAGAGCATCCATGAACTGGAGAAGGCCAAGAAGACTGTGGAGACAGAGAAGGCCGAGATCCAGACCGCTCTGGAGGAGGCTGAGGTACAAGCTATACCTATCTCAATAATACAGTCTACAGTCCAGTGCCTACCACATTGGTGTTTATTGTAGTCAAATATATTGAACACAATTCACAAGACTGCTCTGGTTTTTCTAGGGCACATTGGAGCATGAAGAATCCAAGATTCTGCGTGTGCAGTTGGAGCTGAACCAGGTCAAGGGTGAGGTGGACAGAAAGATAGCTGAGAAGGATGAGGAGATGGAGCAGATCAAGAGGAACAGCCAGAGGGTAATTGACTCCATGCAGAGCACCCTGGACTCTGAGGTCAGGAGCAGAAATGACGCTCTGAGGGTAAAGAAGAAGATGGAGGGAGACCTGAACGAGATGGAGATCCAGCTGAGCCACGCCAACAGGCAGGCCGCTGAGGCCCAGAAACAGCTGAGAAACGTCCAGGGACAGCTCAAGGTAGAGGGACTGGGACAGAAGGCCAGAAAATTGAATTATTGAAATCTGGGGAGGGTTTTTTGTGTCGCTCTCTAGATAAGAAGCAAACAGATTTATCGGACCCAGTGAACTAAGATATTGTAGGATAGTATGGATATTGTGGAAATGCTTGTTATTTAACACTTCCATAACTGATTCCATCACCCATAATTCAATTAATTCTAATGAACCAACATCATTCTGAACCTAGGATGCCCAACTGCACCTTGACGATGCCGTCCGTGCCTCAGAAGACATGAAGGAGCAGGCGGCCATGGTGGAGCGCAGAAACGGTCTGATGGTGGCTGAAATCGAGGAGCTGAGAGCTGCTTTGGAGCAGACAGAGAGAAGCCGCAAAGTGGCTGAGACTGAGCTGGTAGATGCCAGCGAGCGTGTTGGACTGCTGCACTCCCAGGTACAAAACAAAAATCAACCGTTCAGTGTTTACACACACCTGGAATTCAACAGCGCTTGCTTCAGAATCATTTTTGCCTCATGACTTTTCTTGAGATTAAAACAAATCATCTTCTTTCATCCTCCAGAACACCAGCCTTCTGAACTCTAAGAAGAAGCTGGAGAGTGACCTGGTGCAGGTGCAGGGCGAAGTGGACGACATCGTCCAAGAGGCCAGGAATGCTGAGGAGAAGGCCAAGAAGGCCATAACTGACGTGAGTCAATTGCATCAACCCAAAGATCCAACGCTAGCTTGGCTAGTACAGCAAGGATTTCAGTAGGGATTTTTGGTGTCAAATGGTGTCAAAATAAAAAAAAACTACAATCCCAGGCTGCCATGATGGCTGAGGAGCTGAAGAAGGAGCAGGACACCAGCTCTCACCTGGAGAGGATGAAGAAGAACCTGGAGGTCACAGTTAAGGATCTGCAGCATCGTCTGGATGAGGCTGAGAATCTGGCCATGAAGGGAGGCAAGAAACAGCTCCAGAAACTGGAGTCCAGGGTGAGAATCAGATTGAAGGACATTTATTTGATCATAGACTATTACACAGGAGCTTTGGAACATCAATCCCACATGATAATTATAAACACCATGTACATGTATTTTCATTAATGTAAAGTTCTCAATGAATGATCAAATTGAACATTTATAAATGCATAGGCACAAATGCCAATCTTGCCTTACTCCCCAAACGAATCTCAGATTTTAAAACTTGAAACGTTAATTCTTTCTTCAAAGGTGCGCGAGCTGGAGACTGAGGTGGAGGCTGAACAGAGAAGAGGTGTAGACGCGGTCAAGGGTGTCCGCAAATATGAGCGCAGAGTCAAGGAGCTCACTTACCAGGTATAAGGAAGTGCCTTCTAAACATGCCAGCATGTACAGGTTTGGGTAGAAATGTGTTGGGCACTGATTCTTTGACCTCCCACAGACTGAAGAGGATAAGAAGAATGTCAACAGACTCCAGGACCTGGTAGATAAGCTGCAGCTTAAAGTGAAGGCCTACAAGAGGCAGGCTGAGGAGGCGGTAAGTATTCCACTTTAATACATGTATTAAGAAATATTAAAGGAGAGAGAATATTGAATGATAATTTGGTATCTGAGACTTCAAAGTTTGTTGAACAAAACTAATATCTTCAATATTAACTTCCTAATAACTCTGCTGATGTTATGTTGTTCTTCTCTCTTGTCCCACCCAGGAGGAAGCAGCCAATCAGCACATGTCCAAATTCAGGAAGGTGCAGCATGAGCTGGAGGAGGCTGAGGAGCGCGCTGACATCGCTGAGACTCAGGTCAACAAGCTCAGAGCCAAGAGCCGTGATGGCGGAAAGGTGAGGAGTTGCTCATCTTACATGCTCAGCACCCGTTGAATATTATTTACGTCAACCTATTGTAGAATGTGTGTAACTTGTCTTTACACAAATGTTGTATGACACTGTCTTCAACAAGTACAAGGCTAAGGATGTTTTTTATATATATTTTGACTATTCATTAATGATGCATTGGAATAAACTTTTTGGTGCAGGATGTATTGCATTATATTATCTAAACTGAATAAATGTTTTTTCTTCCTACAGGGCAAAGATGCTGCTGAATAAACAAGATATAGTCTGATCACGTTACTGTGAATATCTAAGCATTGATTAAACATTTTGACCAACTTACATTTCCTTTGTGACTGTGAAATTATTCAAAATGTTCATGCCCTGCCTTGTTATTCAGAAAATGCACCACCCTCACCAACAAACATTTTCACTTGACACTCCCCCTGCAAATAAAACAAGTTACTACACCTTCCCTCTCTAAATATCATGACCACAGTTATCATTATAAAATAAGTCTACATAAGGAAACTGATTTCATTCTGGTACTACACAGAATAGCTTCCTCCACACAGGGCTGGACACTTGATAATCTGTTCCATAGCACATGCAACAACCTTTTTTCCATTACCTTCTAAGTTGTATGTGGAGGAGATTCATTTACAGGTCCAACTTTGACATAAACACACACCTTTCCAACGCGACCAGATGTACCCCCAAAGAAAGCCTGTTTCTTAAAATAGAAAGAAAAATAACCCTAAACATGAAGCAGTCAGTCTCATCAATATGCTAGCAAAAAACATGCATAGTCAGGTTATTCTAGATTACGATCACTGCCCTCAATACATTAATTGTGTTGACATTTTCCGATTCTGCCCAAAATATTGATTCACTTATCCTGAAATAATGTATACACCGAAAGGCAGTAGGCTTTGGATAAACACCGTCTTGTCGATAGCAAGAAGGTGGATATCATTCGGATGGGCTACTTTATTACCGATTCCTAATATTTTCGTGGATGGCTACTGTATGTTTAGATAGTTAGCCATCTAGCAGGAAATGTAAATCAATTTACTAGCTAGCTTTTCGGAACTTAATGAATGTACTCCAAAGTATACTGTCATACTGATTTGCTTATAACTGGATCACATTGGTGCAACAAACACACATTTGATCAAAATAATGTGTACATCAAAGTAACTAGCTATAAGACTGCAGAAAACCGCTTTGGCTGAAAAGTTTGTTTGTGGTGGGTAGGAAGGGAGGTCAGTATTTATAACGTTCTCAAATGTTCCATATAGCATTTCCAGGAATAGTGCAGACATGATTCCTGTTCAAGGCATGTTCATAGTAAATGTTTCATTCTTACGTTCAATGAATGGGTCAAAATCAGAACACCAACTATCAAAGCATCTGGCTCCAAGCTGTTACATGGAGCAAGACAGTCTGCGGAACGCAAAAAGGCGATTTAAATGTGCCTTCCAGTCATATGATCATCCATCTGTTATCTCTTTCTGGTCAAAAAGAACCAATCATTGGTTTAAATGACAAAATACAAGAGTGACAACTACATCAAGCCTATTAGAACAGAGAGCTATTCATCCCCCTCTCCAAACAACCTGCTGGACTACTGAAACAGGATTGTGATTTGTGGTGATCTGTTTGAGACAAGGTGAGGTCTCCTTTACAGAACAGTGTTTCCAAAGGAACTACTCACTGAGAAAATTAATTGTAAGACAGCCTTTTCATCAATGTAATCCATTCATGAGCAAATCAGTAGACAATGTAGATGTGACAGTATACTTAGGAGAACATTCATTAAGTTCGGAATAGCTAGCTACTAAATTGATTTACTTTCCCTGTTAGATGGCTAAATAAATGGAGCCTACTTATCGACACTCAAGTGCATGGAGATTTGCCAGTGTTAAAAGTGCTGCATACGTAAACATAGAGTAGCCATCCACGAAAATATTAGGAATCGGTAATAAAGTAGCCCATCCGAATGATATCCACCTTCTTGCTATCGACAAGACGGTGTTTATCCAAAGCCTACTGCCTTTCGGTGTATACATTATTTCAGGATAAGTGAATCAATATTTTGGGCAGAATCGGAAAATGTCAACACAATTAATGTATTGAGGGCAGTGATCGTAATCTAGAATAACCTGACTATGCATGTTTTTTGCTAGCATATTGATGAGACTGACTGCTTCATGTTTAGGGTTATTTTTCTTTCTATTTTAAGAAACAGGCTTTCTTTGGGGGTACATCTGGTCGCGTTGGAAAGGTGTGTGTTTATGTCAAAGTTGGACCTGTAAATGAATCTCCTCCACATACAACTTAGAAGGTAATGGAAAAAAGGTTGTTGCATGTGCTATGGAACAGATTATCAAGTGTCCAGCCCTGTGTGGAGGAAGCTATTCTGTGTAGTACCAGAATGAAATCAGTTTCCTTATGTAGACTTATTTTATAATGATAACTGTGGTCATGATATTTAGAGAGGGAAGGTGTAGTAACTTGTTTTATTTGCAGGGGGAGTGTCAAGTGAAAATGTTTGTTGGTGAGGGTGGTGCATTTTCTGAATAACAAGGCAGGGCATGAACATTTTGAATAATTTCACAGTCACAAAGGAAATGTAAGTTGGTCAAAATGTTTAATCAATGCTTAGATATTCACAGTAACGTGATCAGACTATATCTTGTTTATTCAGCAGCATCTTTGCCCTGTAGGAAGAAAAAACATTTATTCAGTTTAGATAATATAATGCAATACATCCTGCACCAAAAAGTTTATTCCAATGCATCATTAATGAATAGTCAAAATATATATAAAAAACATCCTTAGCCTTGTACTTGTTGAAGACAGTGTCATACAACATTTGTGTAAAGACAAGTTACACACATTCTACAATAGGTTGACGTAAATAATATTCAACGGGTGCTGAGCATGTAAGATGAGCAACTCCTCACCTTTCCGCCATCACGGCTCTTGGCTCTGAGCTTGTTGACCTGAGTCTCAGCGATGTCAGCGCGCTCCTCAGCCTCCTCCAGCTCATGCTGCACCTTCCTGAATTTGGACATGTGCTGATTGGCTGCTTCCTCCTGGGTGGGACAAGAGAGAAGAACAACATAACATCAGCAGAGTTATTAGGAAGTTAATATTGAAGATATTAGTTTTGTTCAACAAACTTTGAAGTCTCAGATACCAAATTATCATTCAATATTCTCTCTCCTTTAATATTTCTTAATACATGTATTAAAGTGGAATACTTACCGCCTCCTCAGCCTGCCTCTTGTAGGCCTTCACTTTAAGCTGCAGCTTATCTACCAGGTCCTGGAGTCTGTTGACATTCTTCTTATCCTCTTCAGTCTGTGGGAGGTCAAAGAATCAGTGCCCAACACATTTCTACCCAAACCTGTACATGCTGGCATGTTTAGAAGGCACTTCCTTATACCTGGTAAGTGAGCTCCTTGACTCTGCGCTCATATTTGCGGACACCCTTGACCGCGTCTACACCTCTTCTCTGTTCAGCCTCCACCTCAGTCTCCAGCTCGCGCACCTTTGAAGAAAGAATTAACGTTTCAAGTTTTAAAATCTGAGATTCGTTTGGGGAGTAAGGCAAGATTGGCATTTGTGCCTATGCATTTATAAATGTTCAATTTGATCATTCATTGAGAACTTTACATTAATGAAAATACATGTACATGGTGTTTATAATTATCATGTGGGATTGATGTTCCAAAGCTCCTGTGTAATAGTCTATGATCAAATAAATGTCCTTCAATCTGATTCTCACCCTGGACTCCAGTTTCTGGAGCTGTTTCTTGCCTCCCTTCATGGCCAGATTCTCAGCCTCATCCAGACGATGCTGCAGATCCTTAACTGTGACCTCCAGGTTCTTCTTCATCCTCTCCAGGTGAGAGCTGGTGTCCTGCTCCTTCTTCAGCTCCTCAGCCATCATGGCAGCCTGGGATTGTAGTTTTTTTTTATTTTGACACCATTTGACACCAAAAATCCCTACTGAAATCCTTGCTGTACTAGCCAAGCTAGCGTTGGATCTTTGGGTTGATGCAATTGACTCACGTCAGTTATGGCCTTCTTGGCCTTCTCCTCAGCATTCCTGGCCTCTTGGACGATGTCGTCCACTTCGCCCTGCACCTGCACCAGGTCACTCTCCAGCTTCTTCTTAGAGTTCAGAAGGCTGGTGTTCTGGAGGATGAAAGAAGATGATTTGTTTTAATCTCAAGAAAAGTCATGAGGCAAAAATGATTCTGAAGCAAGCGCTGTTGAATTCCAGGTGTGTGTAAACACTGAACGGTTGATTTTTGTTTTGTACCTGGGAGTGCAGCAGTCCAACACGCTCGCTGGCATCTACCAGCTCAGTCTCAGCCACTTTGCGGCTTCTCTCTGTCTGCTCCAAAGCAGCTCTCAGCTCCTCGATTTCAGCCACCATCAGACCGTTTCTGCGCTCCACCATGGCCGCCTGCTCCTTCATGTCTTCTGAGGCACGGACGGCATCGTCAAGGTGCAGTTGGGCATCCTAGGTTCAGAATGATGTTGGTTCATTAGAATTAATTGAATTATGGGTGATGGAATCAGTTATGGAAGTGTTAAATAACAAGCATTTCCACAATATCCATACTATCCTACAATATCTTAGTTCACTGGGTCCGATAAATCTGTTTGCTTCTTATCTAGAGAGCGACACAAAAAACCCTCCCCAGATTTCAATAATTCAATTTTCTGGCCTTCTGTCCCAGTCCCTCTACCTTGAGCTGTCCCTGGACGTTTCTCAGCTGTTTCTGGGCCTCAGCGGCCTGCCTGTTGGCGTGGCTCAGCTGGATCTCCATCTCGTTCAGGTCTCCCTCCATCTTCTTCTTTACCCTCAGAGCGTCATTTCTGCTCCTGACCTCAGAGTCCAGGGTGCTCTGCATGGAGTCAATTACCCTCTGGCTGTTCCTCTTGATCTGCTCCATCTCCTCATCCTTCTCAGCTATCTTTCTGTCCACCTCACCCTTGACCTGGTTCAGCTCCAACTGCACACGCAGAATCTTGGATTCTTCATGCTCCAATGTGCCCTAGAAAAACCAGAGCAGTCTTGTGAATTGTGTTCAATATATTTGACTACAATAAACACCAATGTGGTAGGCACTGGACTGTAGACTGTATTATTGAGATAGGTATAGCTTGTACCTCAGCCTCCTCCAGAGCGGTCTGGATCTCGGCCTTCTCTGTCTCCACAGTCTTCTTGGCCTTCTCCAGTTCATGGATGCTCTTGCCAGTCTCTCCAATCTGTTCAGTCAGGTCAGAGATCTCCTCTGCATACACACAAACACAGAAGCATTTTAGACATTTAGCACTTCACAGTCCTGCACATCTAACTACACCCCACATCCATGGGTGGTTCAACAAAACACAAATTCAAATGTTAAAACACTTTTTATTGGTTAAGTGTTGAAAGGGCTCCTGGGCTCAAATCTGTCCTAATGCTTATTCAGCACAGTTTATTATCTTTTTTCTCTTCAATAATCCTTCAATAAATAAAAGTTCTCACGTTGCAAGTTCTTGTTCTCTCTCTTCAGAGTCTCCAGCTGATCCAGGGACTCCTCATAGGAGTTCTTCATCTTGAAGAGTTCCGTGCTCAGAGAGCGCGCCTCCTTCTGAGATCCTTCCAGCTCAGCCTGGCCCTCCTCATACTTCTGCTTCCATTCTGCCAGAACCTGGAAATCCATGGGATGGTCATTCAAGGTAATTGATGAAAAAGTATGCTACTATTGTTACTAATTGATCAAGATGCTGGAAGACAATGTCTGAGTCAGATTTCTAAATGTCACCTTGTCAAAGTTCCTCTGCTTCTTGTCGAGGTTGGCTGCCATTGCGTTGGCTCTCTCAACATCAATCATGAGGTCCTCGACCTCTCCCTGCAGCCTCTGCTTGGTCTTCTCCAGAGAAGCAGACTTGGAGTTGACAGCCTCAATGGTCTCCTCAGCCTCCTGGAGACGTTGGGCCAGCTTCTTCCTGTTTGGAGACAGACGGTGGTCTCATTGTAAACAATTTGTTGTAAAACAACACATTTTAAATCAGAAAATGTACATTCCATCAAGATCTGCACTTAATGTGTATGTTGCTTTTCTGCAGTGACTTACTTGGACTCCTCCAACTCCTCTGTGCGCTGGATGGCATCAGTTTCATACTTGGTCCTCCATTGAGCCACCTCACTGTTGGCCTTGGACATGCCGCGCTGCAGCTCTGCCTTGGCCTCCTGCTCCTCCTCAAACTGTTCCCTCAGGAGGTCACAGTCATGGCGGGCAGACTGGACACCGTGGGCCAGAGCATTTTTAGCCTTAGAGAGAAAATGAGACAGAATAGATTACAGAGCTGGTAAAACATGTTTTACATGATAAGCCTATGAGGGTGGAGTAGTGTCTGTCTGTGTGTAGATACAGTATGCCACTAAACTCTGATCGGTAGAGTCCATCTTGGCTACCTTACCTTGACCTCCTCCTCAATCTGCCTCTTGAGCTCCTCCACCTGCTGGGTGAAGGCCTGTTTGCCTCTTGTCAGTTGAGACACTAGGGCTTCCTTCTCTTCCAGCTGGCGACCAAACTCACCTGTAGGGAGAGAAATACATTGTATTCTTCATTATTTAAAATGTAAAAGGTATAATATTTCAAAGTAGTGGTGAATAGAACAGTTGAGACTTTATTGACTGAAGTCATATTTCACCCAAATTACAATAATTGGTGTTGTTAATTCAGCCTTTGGGCCAAATGACATGAATCCATGCTTTGGTTTACTTTCACTGATGCTGTTAGCATTTTTTTCACATTTGCTAGAAGTATCTAGATGCAACTATAGATTAGTTCATAATAACAATTTGTAATATTGGTTGAAGATCAAATCCCAATCAAGTCATGATCCAATGTTAGCCTTGTCTTACATCTTCTTCAACATATGTCATAGGGCCGTGTGGAGCTTCACATTAAGATTATTTTACATATGATGTGTAAAAATCATTAATGGTAGTTTCTGGATGGACTGTTGAAAAGAGGTTGTGCCAAACATTATAAATTTGGCTTGAAGAAACGGGGAAACTATACCAAAGCATGAACTCCTGTTCAACCTCGTCCACAGACTACTCATTTTGAGTACAACAGATAGACAGCTTTTGGTTTGGCGTTCATTGTTCATAGTACCATTTTCTGTCAGGAGTCTGGCCCTCTGTGCACTGATATCGGTGACCTGACGAAGATTCTCATCGTTCTTGGTCTTGATTTCACTCAGCTGGTCCTCCAGAGTACGACACATCTTCTCCAAATTGCCCTGTGAGGAAAACAGGTTGTAGTTAACTTGGAACGGTGATGTCCATAACCCTCTTCAACACTGCTTCAATTCTAAATAATAAATACTCACCTTGGCTTTGGCAACGGCCTCCATATTGCTGGAGAGATCATCAATCTCCATCTTGTACTCGCTCTTTTCCTTCTCCAGCTTCTGCTTGACGCGCTGCAGGTTGTCGATCTGCTCCCCGAGTTCAGCCACACTATCGGCCTGCTTCTTGCGCAGAGCAGCAGCTGTGGCCTCATGTTGCAGGGTGGATTCTTCTAGATCACGACGCAGCTTCTGGAACTCAGCCTCACGCTTCTTGTTCATTTCAATCTGAGCAGCAGTGGCGCCTCCGGCCTCCTCTAGCCTCTCGCTGATCTCCTCAAGTTCCCTGGAGAGATCTGCCCTCTGCTTCTCCACCTTGGCCCTGGCAGCACGCTCAGCCTCAATCTCCTCCTCCAGCTCCTCAATACGAGCCTGGAAAAATGAGGCAGGAGAAGAGGTGATGAATGCTACAAAATGTTTGTCAAAAATATGGATCCATTTTCAAATTAACCTTGTAAGTATAGGAGTTGTTTGTTTGTCTTTTGAATCCAGCACAGAAGCCACGAGGATCAATAATAATTTTCCCCATAACAACTGATTTAGGTGTTTTTTTTCTGTAGTTTAGATTGTGTACAGTACCTGAAGTTCCTTGATCTTCTTCTGTAGCTGAGCTCCCAGAGACTGCTCATCCTCAATCTTACTGAGGAGCTGGGCGGTCTCAAAGTCCTTCCTAAGAACACAACAGAAATCTTTACGATTTGTCTCTCTCTCTGTTGCCTCTACAATGTGAAAGGGGAATATCATACAGAGGATTTTGAATTATTTACAAACAACTATTTTTTTCTGAACATATCAATGTAATACTGTGCACATAAGTCCATGTTTACTTCTTGATCTTCTCATCGGCCTGCTGCTTGTCATTCTCTAGGTCCATTATGGACTCCTGGGCCAACTTCAGATCTCCCTCCAGCTTTCTCTTGGATCTCTCAAGGTCCATACGGAGCTTCTTCTCTTGCTCCAGAGAGCCCTCAAGCTACAAGATTTAAAAAATGTATTGTTTAATACAAACAACTGAAGATAATGTAGTCTGGCACACTATAATGGCTGAACTGGTCTACTCACATCATCAACTTGTTGTTCCAACTTGGTCTTGGCCTTGGTCAGAGTGTTGACTTTGTCCTCCTCTGCCTGCAGGTCATCCAGGGTCTGCTGGTGGGCCTCTTGGAGGGCTTTCTTCTCCTTGGTCAATTTGGCAACACTCTCCTCCACTGATGCCATCTCCTCCGTCAGGTTTTTAACCTGAAAACAGACACACCAGAAGACAGGAATAAACATTTACTTGTTGTAAAATACTTTCTGTTTGGTTAAATCTTGGTTTATTAACTAGAATAAAGAGATTTGGATTGGTACAAAACATGAAAACTGACAAATGTCAGTTTGCTGAATAGAACTATGTAACTAGTAGGTAATAATCCCAAACACACAAAATAACTTGTCCATGGACACAATACCTTGTTTTCAGTGGCATGCTTCTCCTTCTCCACTTTGGCCAGGGTGAGCTCCAGGTCATCAATGTCCTTCTTCAGCTCAGAACACTCGTCCTCCAGCTTCCTCTTCTTGGCAGTCAACTCAGCATTCATTTCCTCCTCATCCTCCAGCCTCTCGGTCGTCTCTTTGAGTTTGGCCTCCAGCTGGATCTTGCTCTTGATGAGCCCCTCACATCTTTCCTCAGCATCGTTCAGATTCTCTGAATCCTGTTTTTTAAACAGGGCACAAATACATTTTGGGTTTTATAAAAATATACATAATATAGTCAAAGATGTTCAATTAACTGAATAATACATTGATGGTATAATGAGTGTGTGTAAAAGCAGTGTACATTAAATCATGTAGCAGATTTAGAGGTAAAAACATACTCCAGTGTGCATGTGTGTGTGTGTACATATTTGTATTTTATGGTTGTTGTTCACTCACAGATGCAACTTGGAGGGCCAGGTCATTCTTCTCCTGGACCAGGGCCACCATCTTCTCCTCCAGCTCCTTCTTCTTGGCCAGAGCCTTGGCCAGGTCTGACTGCATCTTCTCATAGTTCTCCTTCATGTTGGCCAGCTCCTTCTCAGTCTCAGCGCTCTTGAGCAGCGGCTTGATCTTGAAGTACACCTTCATCCATGGCCAGTGTTTCACATTCATGAATGAGCGGATATTGTACTGGATGGTGTAGATGGAATCTCTGGTGGACAGAAAGCATCAGAGCTGTTAGTATCGCTCAACCCCAGTCTGATACCTAGAGATTTACTGGATCAAAACACATTATATGTAGATCTTTTTAACTCATGCACAGCACTCTAAATGCAATGGCTGTCCAGTCATGCTAAATTCTAACAATTATAAACAATTTATATTTTTCAAAAATGAATGGGTAAACATCTCAAATTTAAATGATATTGAAACAGCCTGCAAAAATCCAAACCAGAGCAAAAATGATTGGGTAAAGTTTCTCCGCACATACAGTATATAATTCTAGTTAATTACATGGACATTATTCCATTATGTTCACAGAACAATCTTAGCCAAGATGTCTCATCACCTCCTCTCCATCATCTTGGTGAACTCTCTCCTCATGAGGAATCCACGGCTAAGAGCCTGGAGCATGCCGACCAGAGAGGCCAACTTCTCATCTCTCATCTCCTCCAGGACACCCAGCAGACCAGCTTTGAAGAACACCTGAGACAGATAAATTCAATCCTTTCTGTCAGACCTCAGAGGATAATAGATGGAGACCTCTTATCTGAAGAGGAAAATAACCCCACTAGATTGAACAGTATAACATTTGTTATGCAGATTGGCTGGATAAGAACAAGGAACCCCTGAACAGCACAAACAATGCAAAGTTGTATAATTGAAACAGTTGAACTACAGACACACAGAACTGCAGACACAAACACTGCATCTGATGGCAATAAATTAAAGCATTATGCCACTCTATGGCCCCCTGAAGACGTGTTTTACGGTCAGCTTTTGTTGGGGGTATTTCACTGACCTTGGTGTGTCCAAACTTGTAATCCTCGTGATTCACATCAATGGACCCAAGGAGCTTCTCTGAAGCCTTCTTGTTGTCCATGAACTGGCCATCAGGGATGACGCTGGCATTCAGTACTTTGTACCTGAATAAGAATTTTTCCATCATGTCAAGTTAAAATAACTCAGTCATATTCTGTTAGATGTAAAACTATTTAGGTTCTGGGGAAGATCTTGGCAGATCTTTGTATTTGCATGTGCTTTTGTGTGTGCATTTGATTTGCATTTGTGTGTATTTACCTCTGCTTGAAGTCAGCATAGATGATTCTGCTTGGGAAGCCCTTCCTGCAGATTCTAATTCCCTCTAGTACACCGTTACACCTGAGCTGGTGGATAACCAGGAAGTTCTCCATCAGACCTGGAAGAAAACAAACCAAATATATTTTAATACTCTTATACAATATACAAATGTAGGATACTCATAACATAACATTAACTCAAAATGTATTTTACCTGGAGTCTTTGACTCATTAGGGATCAGGCAACGCACAAAGTGAGGATGAGTGCTCCTCAAGTTGGTCATCAGTTTGCCCAAGTTCTCCTGTATGTGGGTTACAAAATCATTTTCATGTAAATGGTTTATGACATGTAATGCAGCTTTTGAAGGACTGACAAAAACATCCAAATCTCACCCTGAACTGGGAGGACACAGTCTGCATGGAACCACCCTTCTTCTTGCCTCCTTTCTTGCTTGTATCTGTTAAAATTGGGGAAAGTCTATATTATTGTCTGTGAGAGGACCTCAGGATAATTACCAGTGAATAACACTGACACATTGTGTTAGATTCAAAGACTTGTAATGCAGTGTGGGTCTGAGTTGTGACTGGAGCAATTTGATGTAATTCTAGTCTTACCCTCAGGTGGGGCAGCGACATACAGGGAAGCCAACAGTTTGACTGAGGACTTTCCATACAGCTGACAGACTGAGTCGTTCAGGGGGTCCTTGTTCTTCTCCAGCCAGCCAGTGATGTTGTAGTCCACAGTGCCGGCATAGTGCACCAGGGAGAAGTGGGCCTCTGCCTTGCCTTTAGCTGGCTTGGGCTTCTCAAACGCCTTGTTTTTGCCAAGATGCTGGTCGTACAGCTTGTTCTTGAAGGTGGTGTCTGACGACTTGGGGAACATGCACTCCTCTTCAAGGATGGAGAAGATACCCATTGGCTGTAATAAATCAGATTTTAATTACTTTAGCTAAATGTACATTTAGGATCACAATTATTGTATATAAACACGCTATTTTGGTGTTATACTCATTCAGGAGCACATTATAATTAGTCTGGCATTGTCATCACATTGGTAAAGTTTAATATACACAGTTCCCATTCAACAATCCCTGTGAGATTTGCTGTTACCTTCTCAATAAGCTCAATACAGGCAGCCAGGTCCATGCCGAAGTCAATGAAGGCCCAAACGATTCCTTCCTTCTTGTACTCCTCTTGCTCCAGAACAAACATGGTGTGGTTGAAGAACTGTTGCAGTTTCTCATTGGTGAAGTTGATGCACAGCTGCTCCATGCTGTTGTACTGTTGAAGGAATTCCCAAAAGGGATGTTCATGGACACAATCCCTCTCAATTGCAACTATATACATTGTTTGGTTCTGGCCTCAAACTTACATCAAAGATTTCAAACCCAGCAATGTCAAGCACTCCAATGTAGAACTGCCTTGGCTGCTTGGTGTCCAACATCTCGTTGATACGGATGACCATCCACAAGAACATCCTCTCATAGATGGACTTGGACAGGGCACTCACAGAGTTATTAACCTGCAATGATAATACCTCCAGTTAATATAAAATATTGGCAATGTTAACCATGCCTAGATATATTCCACCGTAGAAAACAACTATGTAGTTGATCCCCAAAGAGTTCTGGTGTTTAGAATATGGTAGCGTCAATGTTTGAGTTCCTTACCTGAGGTACAGTCTGTCCTTTGGTCACAAACTCATTGCCGACCTTCACTCTGGGGTAGCACAGAGCCTTCAACATCTCAGCTGAGTTCAGGCCCAGCAGGTAGCCAATTTTATCAGCCACTGGAAGGAGATTAAACAAACAACAGACTCAGACACACAGGATAGCTAGCTTTGGATATTACATTGATACATTAGTTTGACATGTTCTATATGAGTGGGACTCACCCTCTGTGCCGTCTGGCTCGGCCTGCTCCTCACGCTGCTTCTGCTTGAAGTGCATGTTGCCATGGTGCAGTACGGCTCCTGTCAGCTTGTAGATAGACGCCTTCTCGTCATTGGTGAAGCCCAGGATGGTAATGGCGTCCTGGCATTAGAGAAGAAGTAGAAAAGTCAGTAACTCATTAGTATTCTGCTCAGTTACAATAGACTACAGGTCCATGCTTATTTTGGCCCTGAACAGTGGCTTCTTTGGTAAAACTGTAAGCTTGGTAGTTCTAGAAATCAGCAAAAGCATCTTGCTAGTTAGCCTTAGGAACATATTACATTACCTAGATAATGTTGGGTAAATCATGCTAGTTTGCATGCTCCTTATTGGTGCACAAAACACAATGTATTGTGAACATTTGTTGAGATGTGACTTTCTCATCTAAGCATGGTCGCTGTTTCATTAGTTAAACATGATGTATCATGGCAAAGAGTTTTCAGACCTGGCACTATTGCAAATGTGATTAGAAAATGATATCTTAATATTATTATTTTTATTATAATTTTAAATGGAAATGTTATCCCAATAAATCATTAATGTGAATAGGCTCTTAGAACCATTTATTTTCTAACAAACATTCTTGATGTCACCCAGATTACTTAATTTAGTGTGTATGTTGGTTCTACCTATTGAAGATAGAGTTTGATTAACCCTTTGTATGACTTACATCCGTGGCGTCCAGCTCTTCCTTGTCGTTGATGCTGGCCACAGTGATCTGACCCTGGCTGCACATGGGGAAGTCGTAAGGGTTGGTGGTGATGAGGGACATTTCTGTGGACAGTGGAGAATGTGTTTAAACCTTTCAGTTAAAAAAGTTTGGACCAAATTTCTCTGTCCTAAAATGTCTGTCTCCTCTAGAATACTGTATTTAAGGACTGAATAAAACATATAGTATTTTATAAATAGCATCAAGAGGGGACTTGGCTCATGGAAACATGTAGTATTCATTAAATAGCTTCTAGAAAGGACTTGACTCGTTGATCCATGTTGTGGTTTATAAATGGCTTCAACTGGCTTCAACAGACTGCTACTAGTGCATCACAATGCATTACTTTACAGATGTTTCACAAAGACCAGACAGATGCAGTCATTTCCATTGAACCTTTGATTTGTCGTACCAACAATTTCAGGCTTGTGTCCTGTCATCATTTGGAAGAAAATGTGGTAGCCTCTCTCATCGGGCAGCTGGAAGGTCACTCTGGACTTCTCCAGCAGGTCTGAGTGAGAAAGAGATTGACACAAAGAGAGTGAGGGAAACACAGGGAGACAATTTGAGTTAAAATCTAAGTGTTCAGTAGAATTTCTAAAATAGAAACTGAGTTCAGGAAAACTTCAGGATAAACAGTCCAAACCAACTCACAGGTCTCAATATCAGCTTTAGCCAGTTTGGGTCCTTGGAAGTGAATTCTGATGAATTTACCCTACAGTAGAGCATCCAGGTTAGAATATTGTCAAAAGTCTTACTTTAGCATTTTACATTTTAGTCATTTAGCAGACACTCTTATCCAGAACGACTTACAAAAGTGCATTCCTCTTGTTTTCTTGGATAACAGTCATCTAACAATATTTGCTTTAGAGTTGCTTTGGATAAGGGTGTCAGCTAAATGAGTTACATGTAAAAATACTTTCACAGACCATTTAAAATGTTCCACTTTGTTGGACCTATTAAATTGATAAATAATATGGAACCAGTCAGTATTTTAAAGGTATCTTCCGCAGTATTCCTTCCATACTTACAAAGCGAGATGAGTTGTCGTTTCTCACTGTCTTGGCATTACCATAAGCCTCAAGCAGAGGGTTAGCCGCAATGATCTGATCCTCAAGAGACCCCTGATTTAAAGAAAGAAAATGTGTTTACAATCAGGTAGGTATTATGTTCTTTGGATTGTTTCATCACTTTTCATGAAACCGGATAAAGCTGCTTTTTAAAAAGCCAACCAAACTAAACCAAAAAAAGCCACCCAAACTTAAAGGTTCCTTTTGGAAAGGCAAACCTACCTGCATTTTGCCGGGATCAGCCTTTTTCTTTTCACCTCCAGACACTGCAATGGTGGCAAAGTACTGGATGACACGCTTGGTGTTGACAGTCTTTCCTGCACCGGATTCTCCACTGGTTTGTTTAACAGAGAAATAAGGGTTTTAGTC
>JACXGJ010008628.1:0-26567 GCA_016801105.1 Esox niger | reverse complement strand
GGGGAAGGGAGGGAGCGGGAAGGAGGGGAAGGGAGGAGGCGGGAGGGAGGGGAAGGAGGGAGCGGGAGGAAGGGGAAGGAGGAGGGGAAGGGAGGGAGCGGGAGGGATGGGAAGGAGGAGGGGAAGGGAGGGAGCGGGAGGGAGAGGGAGGGGGGGGGGAGGGAGCGGGAGGGGGATGCAGATGAGGGCTATTATGTGGAGGTGATAGGGACTATGCCATGGTACTGGGTTCTGACTTGTATTATCTTACTGGATCTCTCTGACTGGGACCATTTGCTCTCTGACACACAGGAGGGGCCCGTTTGTACCAACCCAGGGTGGCGGCTGGGCCCTGTACCCATCAAATGGAAGTGAGTATGACAATTCAGTTTTGAGTTTGAGGACATTTGAAATGTGTCTTAGAACAGAAATAGTCCAGTATAGTTTTTAAAGGGGTAGTGTAGGATTTTGGGCAAATGGGACCTTTAATATTTTCCTCCAGTTAGGAGTACATCACTACATACCATTTGTATGTCTACACTTGAATTTGAAGAAAATTGTATAATAAATGTATAATATGTGTAATTGCTAACCAGCGCTAGTGCAATGATTGCCAGTTTTTGTAGACTCCATGTTATTGTGTTAAGGCTAGTTAGCATTTGCTGGCAAAACTACCTCAATACTGGAGACAAGTATACATTAAAACTACAGCTAACTTCCTCAATATTGGACACAGATATGTATTAAAAACTACATCAAACTTACTCATTACTGGACAGAGATACATTAAATACTACATTTAACTTCCTCTTTATTGGACACAAATACAGGAAAAACTACGTCTGACTTGGTGTCCACAAGTTAAATCCTGACTTAGAAAGTAGAACTGGGGCCTCGTAAAACCCCCAAATTATCTCACATTTTCATCAGAATAGTATAGATGTTCCTGAATAGAATAATAAATAGTATAGTGATACAAGCTGATGAGAAATCATTTAAACGTGTTACTGTATGTGAATTGACTACATTACATATCTTTATTTGTAATAAGAACCTTCTTTAGTTCTCAAGATAATTAAATATGTTGGACAGACAACTAACTACTTTTACAATCTATGCTAAATGCATGTTTGGTTTGGTTGCCCTGACTACAAAAAGTTTTTCACTATTTTCTAAATCCACCCTGTATTTCTATAACTGGTTTTAGTGACTGTAACTGTTTGACAATTTGAATGGCAGAAGAGGAACCACACTTCCAATGCATCTCTTGGCCTCAATGCATGTAGTAAATACAGCTGTGTGTTTTTGTAAGAAGGATGGTGACAGAAAATCTAAAGCAATGTATTGATGGCGTCCCATAATGAAGACTTAGCTGTACTTTACACTCCTCTTACAAAGATCTATGATTTAAAAACAGTCAATCCCTTCGTGAGAGGTTTATATTTTCCACATATTAAGTGTAACAGCTTTTCATTATTGCTCGCCCGCCTCCCTGATTATGTTCACACAGGGAGATCTCGGTGAAATGCTTGTACGATGAAGAGAAGATATATGTTTTTCACTGAGGTTCTATTTTAGAAAAGCGGTATTCGAAGTCTGGGTCTTGACTGCAGTGTGGTTGCGGTGTGGTTGCGGTGTGGTTGCGGTGTGGTTGCGGTAGAACTACAGATTTCTCTGTGGTTTATCGACGGCTTGGCATGATAATTCCAAAGTGTGGCATTAGCAGCTGGATGGTAGACTCCTCCCTATTAATTATGATGCAAAGGTGAATGCTTTGGATTTTCCTGGGAGGATTTGAACAATTAGACACACAGTCTCAGGAATTCCATTTTTGTTTTCTACTTGGTCAACGTCATGGCGGGCCTCTCTTGCCTCAGCGCCTCGGGTGTCTTCTCACGCCCACCGCCTCGGTTTTTGCCAGACTGTAGTTGATAGGGCGTTTGATGGTTAGTCTGTTGTTTTGCATCAATTTGTTCCGACTTTTTGATGTTGCACGTCACTTCAAGGCATCTGAGAAGTTCTGGTGACTTGGTGGGGCATTGAACACGATCACAAAAGGATGACCTAAAAACACTCTGAGTGGAGCTGACCAGGGAGCTGACCAGGGAGCTGACCAGGGAGCTGACCAGGGAACTGACCAGGAAACTGACCAGGGAACTGACGAGAGAACTGACCAGGGAACCAAGCAGATTAGTCTCAGGGAAGGCCCTGTGCCTCTTTGTGACCGGATTCCTAACAACTTCTCCATGACTAGGTCTGGTTATGTGTCTCCCTCCTGCAAATGACCGTTTAACCGTCTTTTCAACACCCTGACGCCTCGCCTGTTATTACCACATTGTCTCTCTTCCCACTGCATACAAGTGTGAGGCAGGGCCCTGAAATGGGCCGTGTTTTCTCTGGGCTCTCCCACGGCTCTAACTGTTTACTCCTCAGCATTCCATTCCAGAAGTTTGACATGCCATTTTGTTGCCATGGTAAGCCCCCCCAAAATATATATTTTTTCTTTTGGCCCGGATAATTTTTATCTCAGCGGTGTATAAGAGCCTGTTGCCCTCAGGGCCAGATTTAAATGTGTGTGGGTCTTCAAGGATTTCTCTGTAGAAAAGCTGTTTGGATGGCAGCCTCTCCGCCATACAAGTGCGACCGAATTGTGTCATTTCAGGTTTTCTAACCGTCGCCGGAACCAAAGGGAAGTCCAAAGGAGAAGCAAAAAAAGACAAAACAAAAGCTGATGAAAAATGGACCTGGTTGGATTATTTTAGACTTGGCATGTGTCCTGCTCTGAAGGAACTTCTGGTTCTGTCTTATCACAGTCTGTCTTACAGCTAAATGGATTGGAAAAAAGCAAAGCACTGCTCAGATTCCTAAAAGACAACTAACAGATTGTTACTGGAAATACGGACTTTAAACGGTGAGGGCTGCAGACAGCTAAGAGTCACCATAAAGATGAGAGTAAATAGCTACCCTTCATGTTCTGAAATGTGGGATGACTGCAATATTTAGGGACAGGTACTTAGTCAATATAAATATATTCACGTTGTTAGAGACATTGAGAATCTATTCCGAATATTCTGTTAAATTGACTTTTACCAAGTCCCCAAAAATATGATATTCCTCACGTTATTTCCAAAGTACAAAATTTCTTCAAATAGACTACAGCGTAATGCAGTCTAACTTCATTGTGAGCAGGTCTTCAGGAGGCTCTTTACCATGTATTTTAAGTCTTCCTGTGTCTTCATGCTGGAGAGCAGTCCCTTCCCTTCGTATGCAAACAGGTAATCTGTCTGACCAAACTCTGAACCGCACACCGAGTTGCGTTGTTGCAAGTTTCTACGAACCACAATTTTCACTAACACACAGGAGCTTTCTGGAGTAGAACCCAGGTTCTGAGTTCCAGGAAGCTGTGGCAATATTTACTACTTGGAAACCAACCAGGGGACGTTAATTGACAGTGAGCTGTATGTGCCAAATCCAAAACCACAAATCTGCCTTCATGGCTTCAGGAGAAGCGTTGAGCTGTTTATGCATGTATTATTCTAATTTGACATGCCACAAATAACTTAATGACGCCTGGAAAGAGGCTGTTAACATATGTTCGAGATCTACACTGGGTTTGCCTTCGTTGAATCACTGCAATGAAGAAAATATGTAGAACAATTATGTACAGTATAGGCTACATGAGACTACTTGTTTCAATTCCCCAGTGGCGTTATTACTGAAATAGAATAGCATTTCCCATCATTCAGCCAACATGATTACTCTGAGATGTTTTAGCAGACAAAGTGGTCACACTGTCTTGACAATCTAGATGACTCTGAGAGGTATTTGGGAATGGAGCACTTTTGGGGAGCACTTTTTTGAGAGCATAACACTTCCTTAATATGTGGATTTGAATGCACTCGTCCCCTGGCTGTTTGCCCAGGGCTGGTACTCTTATGGACTGGGGAGGATTGGAACACAACATGTTGTCATTGCAGAAAGAGGCGAGGGATTTATTGTTCAGCCTTCGATGAAAGTCAAACACTCAAAAGAATTACGTTATATTTATGTTGGATTAATTCAACACGCTTTTTCTCTCCGTTCAGTTGGCCCATGTCCCAGGTAGTCCGTTTTAGGGAGCTCGAATTTTTCACTGAAGTCCAATTTAGCTCCTCTTCTCCAGGATGAGGCCAGTGTCAACTGATACCTAATGTCAGTGACACGCAGAGGACCGATGGCAAGAGGGAAATGACTCAGGTAAAGGTGCTGGTGTGTCCTACATGGCTACTGTACAGGGTCTGGGTCAGATGATTGAGCTTGGACAAAGATGGGTCTCTAGACTTTGGGAGAGACCGAATCAGTTGGAAGAGCAAGGAGGAGGTTTCTCAGTCGTCACCCTCAGTAAGAAAATATTTCCAGTTCAATCACTGAGGCTTTGCAGCCATTTTGCGTTTATTAGTCTACAGTGACATCAGCTAGAAGCTGCATTCATGACTGCACCTCGACAAGAGGCAGAAAGCAAACAATCTCTGCAGCCGAAACCTTAACAACACTCAACAGTAATTATGTATAAAGCCGGGGGCAGGGTCCAGTGTGAAACACTTTGATGTAGCCCTTTGAACCCTCACGGGAAAGACATCAGCACTGGTAATCCCAGTTCCAGTGTGATCATAGCCCAAGGATATGGACCTCTGTGTCCATCATCGCCAGGTCAGCCAACTGGGGCAACATTACTAATGCAATCAGCCACACGATCTGAACCTCAGAACCCCGGCCCAAATATAGAAATAAATGCATCAAAACACGCGGACAATAGAAGCAATGATGGTGAGTCACTGTGTTTGTAGGAACCTTTGGCTGCGCATCTCCCCCTGCCTGGGGGATGTGAAGCCACTGGGACATCTCATCATATGATAAGTCATGGCCCTGCTCATTAAATATGAGGTCACGCCACTGACTCTTTATCTCTTCTTGGAATAGATGGAGCTGGGAGAGAAGACAAACTGGTAGACTAGGCACTTATTTGGAAAGATCGGAATACATTAAGCAGAAGGAATCCGGAGAGGTGTGTGTGTGTGTGTGTGTGTGTGTGTGTATGTGTGTGTGTGTGTGTGTGTGACTGTAAGGATATGGAACATTGGAGGTCTTATATATATCCTTTTTTGGTTGTTCCGATGAACTCAAGGCCAAGGTTCCATCTTTAGACTCATTCTGTGCAATTATTTATCCTGTTTGACACACTCAAAATGGACCCCTTTAACTTAGAAGCTGTTACAACTAAGTCAGTCAAGGCCCATCTAAATGTTTAAAAGTCAAGTGAAGGAATGAGGCCGTTAGACCTGAAGTGATGTCCTCGGGGGGAACTTCACAAAGATCTTGCTCAGATTAATAGGCACTTACCTGGGAGCCTGAGTCGATATTCATAAACAGGACCTCAAAACCAAGACCCCATCTACAGTTCTTGCTTGTAAATAAATACAGATATGCTTCTTTTATAGACAGCAGCAATTTAAAATATTACCACCAGCACAATTTTACCACACACATAAATATTTTACAGCACATTGTATTTTACCACATTGAATCTTTAAGTTTCATGACCGAGCAGGGCTTCGTCTAAGAGTCATTATCAATAGGACACTGAGTACAGTTTGACTGTTTGTTGACCAAATCCTTGTTGAGCTGAAATATCATAAATGAATGAAGAGTGCTAACAAGCAGAACCCTGTGGCTATCAGCTGGTTCGTGACATTGGACAGTTTCGGTCCTATTTCTCACCTCATACTTTTCAGCCATTTGAAGTGAATGAATACATTCACTTATGCTAGAATAGCCCAAAACAGGTTATCCACCATTATTCACCTTTCCAACATCAATTTCAATATTTATAATGTTTTTTTTCACCATAAAAAAGACCTTGAGTTGTATTTGAATATCTTGGTTTGCGTCCGTAGCAAGTAAAGACCAACCTGTGTGTGTGCTTTGTTATGGCTGATATAAAGTTTACCATCTGTATGTGTGAATGTGTGTAAGTGTCAAAACAACAATAATGGAACGACCTGGTAATTATTATCCATCGGGATTCCAGAATTAACACGTACGGCCGTATATCAGCGTTAACACCGCTGTGAACAGTTACTATCGTTTTACAGTTCTCAACATGTTTACCAAGAAATTGCCCCGTCAATAATTTAGATTTTTTATTCGTTTGCGTCAGTATTTTAGTGTTGGCCCATCAACCATGCTTATGAGCAGTGACATTCCTTCACAGATGGAGCTGGTGTCCTCATGTTTTTCTGGGTATGTGGGATATACGAAGACAGTCAAACATGTGACCCGTACGTCCCAACCTGTCTAGATCTGTGGCGCACTGTGATGGGATATAAATTCACCCTTAACACATAATCACTAATTATGTGTTTAATGGAAATTACCTCAATGTCTTCTGATACACAGCGCAAATCATCCATTTTATGAGATAAATATATTCAAATAGCCTGAGTAGGGTTTATTTAGAGAAAACAAGTAATCGTTTGCATAGTTCCTTACTCATTTTCGTTACTGCTTCAAATCTGCGATTCCCTCCCCTGACCAACCCCGCTGACATTGTCAAAGCTTTTCCAAAAAACACAATCTTCTAAAAATGTGATCTTGCTTTTTCAGAAATTGACCCAAACTGTCTCAGATGCATCACTGCCAATCAAAATGAGATTCAAGTTGGCTGGGTATGGAGATCACAGCGTTCTCTATTTTAATTGGCTAGAATCTGTTGACACGTTAAATTGACATTGACTGGCATGTGATCATCCATTGCCTGGCTTGCAAGGTGGGAGTTTTCAGAAGAACAGAGATTTCAATTGGATGTGCATGTGAGGGGAGTGGCTCGAGTATGTGAATCTACACTCACAAAATAAAAATAAAGAGTAGTACATTTCAAATGGTTTCAGCTCGAGGTCAGGGTTTTTCTGCCCTGTGAAGGAATCAAAAAGACCAATACAAATCCATACTCTTGTGCGATTTCAGAGACTGTGTTATTGATCAGACTTAACAGACCTGCCTGTGATAAGCATTCTCACAAGTGAATTATGATCCAAATTCATTTGACTCCGATCTATGCATTTCAAGTGACACAGATGTGTCAAGAACCTGAGCTCATCGGACCACGACATGGGTGTTTCCTCTTGGAGAACCAGTCTTCTTTAAAATGAGGAAGAAGGTGGATGTGGCTACATCCAACATCTAAAGATTTTACCGCATGCTAATCTGATGCATTTCCTGAGCGACGCTTCTTCTCGGTGTACATTGAGACCGGTCGTTTTTATTGCCGTTACGGAAAGTTTTGCGACACACCTGAGAATTCCTCAAGATCCACAAGTCTGCTGCCTTAACACCGGATGAAAACCACTGCCGTAGACATTTCCTGGATGAAAAACCTCTTTCTAACCGATGTGAAATGCGTCGTCACAGAGTCTCTATAATAATACCGAGTTATTTGATTGGAGAGCCGAAAGAGCCTCTTGAAAGTCTTATGTTCTCCAATGAGTGTTACTAAATTGCTAAATATGACACTGTAACTCTTTCTTTTTCTTCTTCAGCCCTTCTCTTAGCTGTCTCTTTCTCTGACTCTGTCTGTCTCTCTGACTTCTCCATCTCTACTTTCCTCTGACATGATTTGTGAAATGCCTTTCCTTATCCAGGTGAGTCTCGGCTGATCCCTGGGCCCTTTGCTCTTGTCAGGAAGCTCCCAGGCTATCCAGGCTCTCCAGGGGCCTTGTTTCACGCACCAAATTGACGTCTCCGAGTGGAAATGACAGTTTCAGCAGGATTTGCCATTCGAAACCTCTTCAAACCCATGTGATCTCACCCATTCTCTCTCAGAGGGATTTTTTTTTTAAATGTACTGGAGCTTCAAAAGCCAATGAACGGGACTGATGTGAATGAGACAGAGATCCTTTCCTATCAGAAAAACGCTGAAGTAAAATGCTGGCAATGTAAAATATATTTTCTGCTCTGAGTCTCTCAGACCAATGAAGTAGGAGGTATTGCCCGGGGACATTGCAACCCGTATTCCTCAACCGTTTTGAAGAGAGACATGAAATTCTCGGAGAAATCAATAGCTACATGAATTTTCATGTTTAGATGGCTGTCTGCTGTTTGCTTCATTTTGTTACAACAACTCAGAAAATAGATAGCAGTTGCCACAAGCAAGGAAAGAAATACAAAACTATACTATTATGACTTACAGATGTAAATCTGTGGAATGTAAATGCAGTCAGACTGACTCAGATAAAACGCCTTCACACACTGCCACATTAACTCCTGCCTCCGCAGTTTATCAACAACTAGCGATGATATAATTTGACACCACAGTCGAGGAGAAAAAAACTTTTCCCACAAGCTACCACCCCCCCACCCCCTTTTACATTTAAGTCCCCAAGTCTTTCAGAGACAGCACGTTGTTCCTGGGGGTCTCAGTCGCTGAGATAATGGACGGGGCCTGGTTTGTAAAGAAACACCTTAAGGCTCCTCATTCAACCCTCCTATTCTCCACAGCACACACTCTTGAGCTGTGAAGGCCCTGTTTCTTAGGCCTGCGAGCAGGGAGTCCTGTAATAGTCTCTAATTGCTAGGGAGGTGTTTGGGCCTTTCTGCATGAGCCCATGGGGGGGGGGGCGGCGTGAGGATTAAGTATGAAGAGGGGAGGGCGGGGGTTTTAGAGCGATCCTGGTCCTGTCTCATAATGACTCATTAATTTCGTTGTGGTTTTGTGGTGGTTGGCTCATTACGAGTCCACAGAAAAGCAGGAACAAAGCACTCTGTAGGTAGGAGGTGAGCTTAAATAGTTGAGGCTCAACACTTCCTCACAAAGGAGAGGTCCAGGCCAGTGAATGGGACTGGGAACAGATGCAATAAAACTGAGGAGAGTTTTAGTTGAAGCACTTTTCCCAACCCCTTTCTAGCAGATTCTAATGAGGTAGTTTGGTGTTTCATTTCAGATATATGATGCCTGGTGTCGGTTTCTTTCCCTTCAAATATGTGCAAAAAAATCATGTTTTCTCTACTGGTTTAATTTAACATGTTCACACAAACACATTCACTCCGTAGCCAGCAGCAGAGCACGATTGTATCCCACAGTTGGCTTGCCTCTAAATCCAGGATGGGATTTGAAGGTTTAGATCTCAAACTCCCAATACCCCAGGACTGTGAAAGGGACATTGCCCTGCACAGGGTATTTTCTTTCAGATGGGATACTAAACAGATGTCCTGACTCTCTGTGCTGACTAACACAGCCAACCATATCATCCCCAGATTCCAGTTAGCTTATGCATTCCCTCATTCCCCTGGTAATGATTGGCCACGTTGTGGATACTTAGGAATGTGTTCTCAGTCAACATACCGGTTAAAAAAAACAATAAAACAACAAGTATATAGCTCAGTGATGTCTATGGAATGCTTTGCACTGGACCATACAGTACTGAAGAGTGCTACGAACACAGCAGTAGTCATGGCCTCTCGCTCTGCAATTATCTTTACATTAGTATTGCTTGGCAGTTGTCATGGCGTCTCACGCTGTGATTATCCTTACATTAGTGTTGCATGGCAGTTGTCATGGCATCTCACACAGTGATTATCCTTACATTAGCGTTGCATGGCAGTTGTCATGGCATCTCGTGCCGTAACTGTCAGTGCATTAAGGCGTAGTTCCAGTGGTGTGAACGACTATGACCAGACCTCCTCTCCTGACAGCGTGGAGGTTCCTGACCCCAGAAGGGCCCGGGACCCACCACTTGCTTACACAGACAGCTGCTGCCCTTATCAGACTGAACACACGGGCACACATCCCATCTGAGGCATTACTACACCAAGGCTATTGGAAATGTCCAACTTTCATCAAGACACTGCATTTGTCCCTGTCTGTTTCTGGACTCCAACTGCGTCCTGTCGCGTCGCCATTCTGATCGTTACATACTGTACATGATTTGGTGTAGCATTTTCATGCAATAAACAGTCATGCATTTCATAGCCCCATCCTTGAACCCTGTGACCTGTTTTGTTTAAGAGGTGTGTGCATTTTCACCCATCATGCACCACTCAGCCAGGCAATGCAGAAGGAACAATCCTGAGGTATTATTCATGAACAGCTACTGTGTGTCTGAGTTCACCTGTTCTACTAGATTGGATGAGAGCCGTTGAGCCTCCAAGGACCTCACCCCTATATCTTCCACCTTCTACTATACCGCCCGCTCTACAGGGCAGGGGAGGGAGAGAGAGAGAGCGAGAGAGAGAGGGAGGGAGGGAGGGCACACTACCGAAAAGAAAGAGAGGAGGCAAAGTAGAGAGACGGGGGTGGGTGGAGAGGCAGAGAGGGAGAACGATCGAGCGAGAGAGAGTAGCCCTGGCCCCTGATCCATAGCAGTCATTGCCTGTTACATACATTTCAGGATTCATTCAGGCTATGAAGATAATGGAGGCAGTCGACAGTTCCCCCCGCAGCCCGGTGGATTTATGATAGCACTGTCAAGAAAATGAGGCGAAATGACACAGTAGCTGACTTTAGCTGCAAATAATGTGATAGGCTGTACAGTGGCGTGGCTGCTGCTGCTGTCATTGCAGGTAATAGGCTATAAAAAAACAGCCTGATAGCAATACCTGTCATTTCTTAATGGCTGACTTCACTGAAGAGCTTTTGTGGCCTTTAACATGGAGATAATAGAAGATACAACAAATTTTACAGCTCTTGTGTTGCATCCATAATTTATCTCCAAAGGCCCCAGCACAACAAGGACAACACGGTGCGTGTGGTGGCGGTGGCTGTGGTGGGGGGTGGGGGGGGGGGACTAGGGGTCCTCATAACTGCGAAGGCGAACAGCCCATCGGTTCCCTCTGGACAGTCTCCCAGCTGTCTGACTACCCACATCCAGCTGTAGATCAAACCCAGGAACAGTGGATGAAAGGTCCCGCACCTTCTAGTTTGTTGTAGGACTCTGTCGTGAGAGGTTCAAGGTCAGGTTCAGACACAAGACCCTTGTGAACGTTGCCAACAGGAATTCCATTAATTGACCTGAAGTAATTATTAATTATGCCTGTCAGAAAGTGAGCATGTTGGTTGTACTTAGGATATTTCTATCTGAACGTTCCAGAACGGGACAATACACAGATTGCAGCTCGGCTGTTACATGTTATTTGTTAGCAACATCAGTCTAGTTTTCTTCATTGTATGTGCGACCTCTGGCCCTCAAATAACTTACACACACAAAAACTAAATATTAATATTCCGACCAATTGACTAATAGATTTATTTTTCGATGACGAAACATTTTGACTGACTGATTGACCTAGCCTCTAGATATAGTCACTAAGGGACAATCCTTCACGGCCGAAGGTGGAGGCCACCACCCAAAACACGCCTGTAGACCCTTGTTTCAACCACCGTTAAAGTATTATCTCGCTCCCTTTGCTATAATCAACACAATCGTAAAAACGATGCTCGCAGCGTGACTCGTCGTTCTCCCGAAACATCGCCCGAAACGACTACCACGCCATGTCACTCGGCTGTCAGAAAACACCCACAACTGACCGAACGTACAGTGACAAACATTTGTCCTTCGAGTTGATTTTGAGAAGTGGTCGCACGTGGTCTGGCGGCTTTCACGGCCTTTTGAGTGCACGCGTTACGTGCTTTGAGCTGCGCCGGTCGTACATCAGCATGGTTCTTCGGGAGCTCCCCTGGGCCCCACCCCGCGGCGTGGCTACGTAAACACCAGGGTGCAGGCCACAGCCGCTCTTTCACCTCGCCGCGGAGAACTTCAAAGTCACTTCTCCTCACGGAGCTGATGAATGTTCCCCGTCTGCCTTCCTGATGTATGGGCATGGTTGCTGGGCTCGCGGTGGATATGGTCCCGTCGTGCAGCTGGAGTGCGCGAGAGGCCCATTTGTTAGCTTTAGCTGTATCTCGTAGACCTGGCTTTAACTCTGCACCGGGGACATCAATCGTTTTAATACAACACTTTGTAGAGTGGTTTTCCTGTGTTACTAACGCCATCTGTTATCAACCCTATTAAAAGTGTAATGCAATTTAAGGAGAGTACTAAAAGTGGGTCATTTGTTGCTATTCTATTAGAGTTAATCCTCAATTTATGATTCAAATGATAAACCATGGGAGGCAGAACACAAAATGGAATACTTAAACGACTGTGCCCACACAACATAAACGCAACACACACTCACCGCCCCAGTTAAACACACACCTGCTGCACTGCCATCTCTAAACAGTGTCCTCAGTTTGATCTCAGGCTCGGTTTGTCGCCAGGGAACTGAAATATCCAGCACCAATCAGAGCCGTAATGAATAGGCTGATGAGAGCTGGCCAGTGCTGAGTTTAGAGACAGATAGATGTGTGCGTGGCGGAGTTGGTTGGGGGGTATGGGGGGGGTGTAGAGACACATTCAAAGGGTCAGTGGAGCAGGACATATGTAGAAATTAATTCTTGCTACTTAAAAAGAAATAGAAGGAAAAAAAGTGTCTAATTCTGTCTGGCGAGCTGATGGAATCGCCCTCACTTCAAGGATGAAGCTCAATTATTAGGGTCCAAATGTGGATTCACAGGGGGACCGAAAATAAGGATGGAGATAGAAAGATGAATATATATATATATATATATATATATATATATATATATATATATATATATATATATATATATATATATATATGAGAGAGAGAGAGAGAGAGAGAGAGAGAAAGAGAGATAGAGAGAGAAGGAAGAGAGAGGGGGGGGGGCATTGTGAAAGACAGCTCGCAGCGGCCGGAGCATATTGAGGGCAGCAGGTGGATGAGTGGTAGAGTTAATTAAAACGCCTGCCTTAATGTCTGTACCCGTCACTCCGAGGGGAACCGAGCCGAACCTGGACCGGAGCTGCCTGCCACATAGCCGGGTCCATCCCAACTGCCCGCCCGTCATGTCTGACAAGCCCCGCGCCATGCCCCTTCACCCCGCCCCCGTGCCCCAGCGAACCCCGCCCCCCGGCTCAGTCGTCCTTCGGTACGCCCCCCCCCCCCACGCGTCGCAGGATGTTGTTCCCCTGCTCTCGTGTCTGTAGCCCGCCTCTAGACTTCCAGCCTCGGAGCGTAATATCAGTCTGCGCTCAATAATTCATGTAGCAAGCATTCAGTCCATTATGTCGGTACACTATGGAGTAATAGGGGATGTTCTGATGTTTCTATCATAGCCGTCTGAAGCGGCGAGTGAATCAAGCCGTTATCTGATGAACATTCTTGTTTCATGCCAAGCGCAGGCTTGACTTTCATCAGCAGTTGGGTCGGACGTCAATTCAGGGGAGCTGCAGCAGTGGAGCTCGGTACAAATAGATCCCATCTTCTGGACTCAAGTGGAGCTAATCCACAGTAATGCTATCTGTTGCAGATTTACAACACGGCTCGGAACACGGCGTACATGTCGCCACGGAGATGAGACTCACGGGGAGAAATGATGGTGGTGTGCCGTCGTGTCGTACTGCATAGTTGTCTTGATTAAAAGAGAGAGCCAGAGTGTCGGGAGGGGGGGTCGAGCGAGAAATTGATTTGGTGAGGGAGAGGAAGAGAGAAAGTGATAGAAATACAAATTCGGAGTGGGTGAGAAATAGAGATGCGAGACAGGTGTATTGAGAAAAGGCATTCATTCAGGTGTCAGCTAGTGAAAGAGCCCGGTGTTGTTTGGCTAATGTTTTATCTGGGCACGCTACATCACCCTGGATTGCTTTGTTAATAAACTGCCCACTCGGTGGCCAGCCCAAATCTCAGCCTGTCAGGCTGACTGACAGACAGGAGATGGCAGATAATTCAAAGAAATTGGAAGTGTGAAATCTTTTAAGGGCCACTTCTTAACACAGCAAATGCCAGGGTATCTTCCCATCAGTGCCTGCTCTCACAAGGCTCAACATTGTTAATGATGGCCTGTCTGTCCATCAAGCCTGCTTCAGGAGGGATTTATCCCTGTTGGTCTCCTTATCGCTTTCTGCTGCCATCCCCAGGGCTCGGGTACTGTGTGTTGTGTGTGTGTTGTGTGTGTTGTGTGTGTTGTGTGTGTGTGTGTGTGTGTGTTGTGTGTGCGTAGTGGGTGTGTGTTGTGGTGTGTGTAGTGTGTTGTGTGTGGGTAGTGTGTGTGTGCGTAGTGTGTGTGCTGTGTGTGTTGGGGGGGCTCTTGACAGAAATTTGGGACATTGGTTTGCGTGTTGAGGAATGAGAATCCTGTGACAGAAAAGAGACCGGGATGAATTCGATACATATTGCAATGTTACTCAATTTAGTCATCGATAGATGAATTCATCCATTCACCTGATTCATTTATCTATGTTGCTTTCTGTTGTATAGTGGACCCAAGTAGGCCTTGCGGAGCCGAAGGCAGTTCAGCCGGCTTATCTAGCTTCCCAGGCTAATTTAGCTGTCAACACCAAAGCTGATTCACCTCTGATAGTGACGATGGTCTCGCTGTTCACAATGTCCTAAAGGTCTAACACCTTGTTCCCACAGAGCACACCTAAATGGACATTGTCATTCAGCGCCTGATGAAGGCTGAAGGGCAGCTTCCAGTGTGCACAGATTTTTGGCCACCGACAAAAAGAGCCACTTAGCCTGTTTACATATGGTAGTCTCTTACGAGGCTAGCATGGCACTTTCCACATCAGAATGGTGGGAACATCCATACACGATTAAAGTCTTGTAAGTTTGAGGGTTGCGTTGGATGACATTTTCTGCTTTATTAGTATTGTAGAGTACATTATCATTTCAATGCTGATCAATCTTTTTCACAACTCTTTTGAGTATTGATATATATGCATGCATTGACACGTACAGTATATGCTCACATATATAAACACACTGACATATATACACACACGTGTTTGAACATATTTAATACTTGACAAATGGGTTGTTGCTCTGCAGTGGTGCAGAAGTCTGAGAAGTATTGATGGCATCAATGAACTCAGAATATCTTCTATGAATACTTTCATTAATCAGCAGAGATCTGGGGCATTTGGATTCCCGTTCCCTCAATCCAATTTTGAGACCACACACAAATTAATTTGAAAAAGAAGTTAATTATTAGTTTGATAATTAGTTTTATGATTAAGTAGTTAATAAAAGAAACAAAAAATTACTATTTTTGAGTCTAATAAAATATATGGGAAATCTGAAAAAAGGAAGAACCTTTTTCTTCAGGCTTTTGCAAAGCAAGACGTGTGTGGTATGGAGAAGGAAGAATATCTGCATGTCAGTCATCACGGCAAAGTTAACATTGTTATAAAACGTTTCATTATCTATCCAACTGTGGCAATTACTCATATTCAGTTATCTGTGCAAGTGGAAGTACAAGATAATAAATTAATTAGCATCATGAACATGAGCAATTACCAAGATGAAACCCTTGAATGCTACTGCTGCCCGTGTTTTCTGATCAGACACTGACTGGTTAAACATACGGTCCCAAAACCAGGGATGATGCAGCCTGTGGAAGCCAGAGGTAAGGATGAACTGCTCTAACAGGCACTTGGCTAATAGACCTATTTGTATATTAACTATTCATGGGCTGTGTGGTGCAGACTAGGATTATCCTCTCTGTCAGCCATACGGGCTGTGTCTGTCTGTCAGCCATACGGGCTGTGTCTGTCTGTCAGCTATACGGGCTGTGTCTGTCTGTCTGTCAGCCATACGGGCTGTGTCTGTCTGTCTGTCAGCCGTAAGGGCTGTGTCTGTCTGTCAGCCATAAGGGCTGTGTCTGTCTGTCTGTCTGTCAGCCGTAAGGGCTGTGTCTGTCTGTCTGTCAGCCATAAGGGCTGTGTCTGTCTGTCTGTCAGCCATAAAGTCTGTGTCTGTCTGTCTGTCACCCATAAGGGCTGTGTCTGTCTGTCTGTCAGCCATAAGGGCTGTGTCTGTCTGTCAGCCATAAGGGCTGTGTCTGTCTGTCAGCCATAAGGGCTGTGTCTGTCTGTCTGTCTGTGGGTATCACAACGCCACAGTCATGAAGAGCTGTTAACAGAATGATTAAGTGTATGATGAGTGGTGTTCACACACACACACACACACACACACACACACACACACACACACACACACACCCCGCCTAACACTTTCTCAGGCCTGCATACTGTCACTTAGTCAGCCAAGACCAGATGGGGAAAATACACTCCCCTCCAAAATGCAGTTGTATACACTAGAAGTGAAGGGGATTCGGGCTGTAAGAAGGGAGTGGGAGAACGGAGGAAGGAAGAGGAGGAGAGACGGAGAGGAAAGAATTGATCTTGCACATCTGTTAATCCAAAGAGGCTTAGCCTAAGAGACTGTCCTCTATTTGTGTGTATGGAGAGTGCTGAGGAGGAGAGACATGGGGTGGGGGGTATAGGGAGAGGCAGGCAAGGAGAGAGACCGGAAGAGATGGATAGAGAAACACAGAGAGAGAGAGAGACATGTTCTCTTTTTGTTTTGCCGCTGAAACGTTGAGCCTCCGCCAGCCTTCACTGTCACCGAGAAGCGCTTCCCAGGCCGACACATTTCAAGCTGTTCAAATACCCATTAGGATGTTTTGTTTCCCATACGCACCCAGCAGAAGAAATGGAGGGGGAGGGGGCGTTGTTCTAGGAGAGACGGAAATGTATCAAGAAAACTTCTGTGATATTTAATGATCCTTGTACAAGAGGAAGACCACCAGCCCGTTCTACTCTGCCAAATACCGATCCCCTAACTTAATTTCCTGCTCAATTGCTGTTCTATAGTGCATAGTACAGTGATACAGGCTGGTAATATAGAAAACAGATTGCCTGTGCGGTGGAGTGAAGAAGGCTGGAGCTGCGTTGCCGAGGACCTGGAGTCTCTAGGGGTGCCTTGTCGGTGGGCTTCACAAAACCAACAAAGCCCATCTTTCCCTCCGACTGGCAGCAGCTGGCGGGTAGATCTGCAGGCGCTGGGGTAGGGGTGTGTGTGTGTGTGTGTGTGTCGGTTACAGTGTCTGCGAGGCTTTGTAATGGAGAGTCACAGTCTTCCTTCTCTTGTTTGCTGCTGTGCAATGACTCCCATCCACTGAAACACACAGACCCAGGTAGCAGCCATCAATCAGACGCTACAGTACTACGAAGGGAGGAGCCAACACACGCACTCACGCACACACACACACACACACACCCTGACAGGGAAATGGGTACCTGGCTCACATTGTATTGTCTATAATGTATGAGACGATGTGACAATCCCCACTGGACTCATCTGCTCCAAACACACACATGCTTCCGCTTACAAGACGACGCTAACCGTCCGGGGCCTTGGAGTCACTGAAGGAGGGAGAACGGGCTTGTCGGACCTGCCCGCTGAGACACTGCTGATGATAAAGCCCACAAACACACGTGGTCACACGGGAAGAACTGTCATCTCTGCGCTGCACGGAAATGTTGTCAAAGTTTAGAAAATTGATTTTGAAAGTCGGTCCTGATGCTGGCTGGCAAGTAATGTCAATGATAGAATAATGTAAACAGCTTGGTTTGGTGTTATGGGCTTGTAAACAGTGTTCTTCTAATAAGACGCTACACAATATGGTGAACATCCGCTCACTATAGTAAACATCCCCTCATTATGGTAAACTACTCATCACTATGGATAACTACTCATTACTGTGGTAAACTGCTCCTCACTATGGTTAACTACTCATCACTGCGGATAAATACTCATCACTGTTGTAAACTACTCATCACAGTTGTAAACTACTCATCACTGTGGATAACTACTCATCACTGCTGATAACTACTCATCACTATGGATGACTACTCATCACTGTTGTAAACTACACATCACTGCGGATAACTACTTATCAGGCAAACTGCCCCTTACCGTTTGACATTTGTAATAAACTACCTCTAACCTTTGTAACATTCCCCTCACTGTAGTAAAGTACCTCTGCAAGGCACTAGGCCCAGTTCACTAGCTAACAGTCAGAGCAAAGTTGGGGTCTTACCTTTAAAGCATGAACCTTCTTTGACCTGTCAGAGTTACTGGGTGGGTTGCGTAACCACCTTGTGTAATGAACTTCCTCCCATGAGACATCATTAGCGACACAAATGTTTGTCTTCCGCTGAAATGAATATTCAGTTATTATCATCTCTGCAGCTCTGTTGCTGCATTCAGATCTGATATGAGCGTTGGGTTTCACAGCAGACCCTACTGTAGATACAACAGCTGGGTTTTATTTATGGCTTTTCGCTAATCACTAGCGACTCTTATTCTCTCCGTTTTGACCACATTTTCTTGGTCACAGTCAACCAGGGCCACTCTCTGTCACTCATTTCTTTACAGAGATGTGTATGTATCAGCCGTGAGACACTACAACCTCAGTCAGACTCCTTTTTCTTCCCAGATTTACATATTTTCTTTAACTAATGTCCTGTTATAGGCCACCAAAGCCTGGTAATGGCACTGTTTGGGTTTTGGGGCATCGTCTGAGCCAGAAACCGCAGAGTAAAATAAGACACGGATGGGATAGAGTTGTCAGAAGGATTTCCATCACACATGGGGATCTTGGGGCGTTTGAACAAAAGTTTGCTTTGAGTAAATGAACCCAATTGGTTAGCTTATCGGCTGGATCAACTTTGTATGGTTCTCATGGCTCCTCTTCGTTTCCCACGTATATGGCCCCCCCGGGAAGGGTGTGTGTGTGTGTGTGTGTGTGTGTGTGTGTGTGTGTGTGTGTGTGTGTGTGTGTGTGTGTGTGTGTGTGTGTGTGTGTGTGTGTGTGTGTGTGTGTGTGTGTAGGTGGGGGTGGCGGGGTTGTGGTGGGTGCTTAATGCATCCAGAGGAATGTAATGATTATTTGTACTCCCATGTTTATTTAAAGCTGAACTTGGGTATTCAATCTGGCACCGTCCAAAGTTGATCTTTTACATTCCAATAATACTCACATCCAGAGGAGTGGGAGATGGGTGCAAATCTGTGGAGGGATGACTTACATACATCATCTGGTGATTACACATACTCCTTTGAGTAGCAATAAATATAATTCCAGGAAGCAATGATTTCTGCTCCAAATTATGAGGATGTTTACTCTGCTCACTAAGTCATATTTTTTTGATCAAAGATTAACATTGGGAGAAGAGAGGAGTTGTGTTAGTATAACAGTGGGAAAGAGGAAATGGCCTTTCCCGGGGGGCTGATATACCTTGTAAAACAAACCTCCAAGCACACGGACCCAGACAGTGCCAAGACAACAGGGACAACGAGAAGTCCTACATGCCCTGACCCCTGACACACTGCCATGCACACCGTTCCTCTGGTTCCACAAATCTTCCTCGGAACAATTCGTCAGCCTCTTCCCCTGTCCTCCTCTCTCTCAATCTGTCTGTTTTTCCCACCACTGGCTGGGGGGGGGGCACAGTATGTGTCATCTCTCAAAATCCTGTGAGTTCGACACAATAAGAGGCACTTCAGTGTTCCACGGAGCTGGAGAGCTGGCTGGGTCTCCTGACGTCATGTGGCTCGATCAGCCCTCCTCCTTAAAGCCCGGCGTGGGAAGAACCTCCCCTGGGTCTGGGGCTCTGTTACACGGGGAAAGGACAGTACCATTAGCCTACGGACACTTCCTTTCCGTTCCCAGTGACATAGAGCTGTGTGGAATAAAGACCAGTGAGTTCATGTGTCTTGTTTTGCATTAGACCAAGCTCATGTTTGTCTACAGTGGACATGCACTGCCGCTCTCTTTAAAGAGGACCACATAATGTAGCAAAAATAGTGCTTTATAGCGGAACATAAAGACTTCGGACAATAGAAAGCAAAATAGTGATTGTTGTACATATGTACTGCATGTGTGTGTATATCGAGCTCCGGAAAGAATTAAGAGACCACTGCACCTTTTTCCTCAAAACATTGAGTGAGGAACAAAAGCGTTCAATTTGCAGTGGTCTCTTAATTATAACCCTTCTGATCCTCACTCAAAACCTTCCATTTTGAAATTTTTGGAAAGGAGTGAAAAAGTTACAGTGGTCTACATTTTTTCTGGAGCTATATAGACACAGTTTATGCAGTAGTTGTTATATTTGACACATTTTATTATTTGTGTATAAAGTATATGTATAGTTGTGGACATGGCCATTAAAAGGTACAATTAGCCTTCTCTTTTTCGAGCTGCTTGTATGGAATAGAATGTTGATCTTGCTCTCTAGGCGTCATGTGAATTGACAAGTTCTCCTAATTGGCACTGATTTATTGTTTCAGAAAAGTGGGATAATAGGTTTGCTGTTTTAGGCCAATCACTGAGACATTTTATTAGATTTTTCCACTTCAGTCATAATGTTGTATTCTTTTTGATTTTGCGGTGTACTAATGGGTGTTAGGACGGTGTTCATTTTTCACAATTCAACATGCAAACGGGGAGATATTTTCCATTCTGGCTAGTCACATTACGCTGACAAAAAAGTCACCATACTGCCAGGACTAACTACAGTAGCATGGACCTACAGTCTCTCTGTTTTTACCCAACCTGCCCCCCCCACTCCATCGATGAAATGGCCCTTGTTCTCACTCCTTTTGTTTACCCCTGAATGTTGGAAAAGTGCACAGAAGGAGATTTGAAATCAAGGCCTGAACTTGAAGCAGAGGTTAATGCTATTCCCTGTTTTTCATTTTTCTTTTTTCTCTAGCAGGCCAAGCCGAGCCACCCACTTAGCGTAAGGTCAGCTAGCCAAGGCTGAAGCTGTTCACTGGGGCTGATGCAAACTTGGCATCAGTGTGATCAGACTCCCCACTGCTTCACTAGACATACCCACTTGCCAAGTCAAATAACACATTTAGTGAATTGAAAATAAGTTTTAAGTGGGCCAACACAATGCGGCCAAGACTAGAATTTCTTTTTTTACTCCATCCCTCTTTGTGTGCTAGACTGTGAAAACTCCACTTGTTAAGGGACTTAATCAGATTTTTCTTTTTACAGTAGATTATTTGGAAACAGGTCAGTTGAGTGTCGTTGCTACAAACTCCCCCAAAGACAAGAGGAAGTGGCCAGGTTTTATGTTGTACTGCCTTTCTTCTTGGTGGTTCCTTTGCTCTCTCTCTAAGCACTATCTTCTCTCTTTCCATCTCTGTCCATCTCTCAACCTTTTTACCAGTTCTCCTTCTCCTCCCTGCGTGGATAAGGAGCTCATCCAAGGAATTCAACGGCCGAGTTCAGGTCCTTGAAGTGACTGGCTTTGATTCCAAGTCCTTTTTCTCTTCAAATTATTTTGCCTCCTCCTTTCAAAACAGGCTACTCCTAGTTCACGGAGGCGGTCTTGTTTTACCTAGATCTCATCCGTGTCTTTTTTTCCTCCTGTGTCCACAAAACATGTAAATATACCTCTATTAGCAACCATGCATGTTGCTGGTATACTGCAGCTTTTAAATCCTTTTATTGATTTGCCCCAGGTTTCAAAAATATATGGCATGATGACAAAAATAATCTTGACACAAAAGACCAAAAGACCCATCGACAAAATGTATCTTACTCTAACATAATGTCTTTCTGAGGACCAGTCACCACGTGAACACGGATGAACACTCACCAGCGTGCCAGGTGAATATCAGTCACCTCACATAACACGACGCTGGCTCGTCTACGACAGGCAGGCATCTAATGAAACCCCTAACGATGCCCCTCTCTACGCAGGCATTTACACACAGCGGGCCCCGTGACAACTGGGGCCCCTGTGACGCCATTGACGACTTTCCCAGTTAATTAGCTCACTTGTCGTGTTGGTTTGTAAGATTTGCTAACGGTGTGGTAGATATCACAGAGACATGCCGTGGCAGCTCTGGTGGTTTCGTGCACCTCTGGCACGCCTGCTCTCGTCCATTTCAGAGGGCCAGTGGGCGGGGGTGATTGGGAGGAATCTTCAACATAGGGTGCATTCATCCATACCCGCTGTAGCAAAACACAGGAAAACCGTACGAGGTTCTGTCAGTTAACATTGAGCTCCTAATTGGCACATGAAACATTATCTTACTGACTATGTTTCATGACTTTCTACAGATACTATTAATATCCCTTTTACATTTGAGCACATTTAAATTAATTTCTTGTAAATATTGTGCTTGATGAAGTTTGATATAATTTGATCCAATCGAATCAAAATAAAGCTGCATTGTCTTTCCAACAAAGCACGGATCATATTTTTGTCAGTCTCATATACAAAGGCTACTTCAGATGACGCAAAAGACGCAAAGTGTATTTTAGTCCCCTACACAGCTTCGGCTATCCATTTCTTGTCTGTCTACTGCAGCACTGTAGTGGATATAATCCATGGATCGCATTGCCCATAGATGATGTGTAAACTGTTGGGATTAGGAGAGCTTTAAGTCCCTGTGCTAGGTAGAACTGGTATTAGAGCACTAGTGGCTGCATGTCCATTGGTCCCCTTCACTAAGCTAACTTGACTGGCTCTGAAATTATACAATATTCTCTAAATAGTGCATTACTTTAACCAGACTCCTCTGGAAATCTTTAGGTTTCCTCCATCTACAGAATACTGTTTTGGACAGAGGATGGGATTCCAGTGAGTATGAAAATGTGTTAAAGAAACCAGAAGGACAATCTATGTACTCACTGTTGTTAGTTTCTCTGCGTTAGGGCGGCGGGTAACTTACATGTAAATGCTTGGTATTCTTGTCATTATAGATGTTGACCACAAGGTCCTCTGCTTCTCTCTTCGCAACCATGCGCCGCTTTGGCAGCATCACTGGTGTTTTTTCCCTGAAAACTAAATAAAAACAAATGCTACCTCTTTGTTGACCAAAAACGTCTTTGCCAGGCTTCCACGTGCCCCACTGTATGTTCCGTGACCCGGTGTGTTTGGTGGCAGACAGGGGTGTTGGATAAAAGCCTGCCTGTTAGTGTGGTCAGCCACGGTGAATTGGGGACAGAAGCCAGGGGACTGTTGTCACACGGCAGCTGTGCCGCGGAGAGGTCACGCTCAGGAGTGTTAACCATGTGTCTGACCGCGAGGAGAGGAGGCGAGCCGGCAACGCCGCGAGGCGCCTGAAGTGGGGAGACATGGACAAAGTTCAGCGGCTAATCTGAAGGAGTGGAGAGAGGAGTGGAAGAAGGCTGGGAGGCGGGCCAACATCACCAGGCAGCTCTAACAGCCCAGCTGGTCCAGAGCATCCAGGGTCTTCTTCAAGGATCTCTCTCTCTCTACCCATTCTTTTTTTTTTCTCCATCTCCATTGCTTATTTTCTCTCCCACTCTGTTCTCTATCATCTCTCCTCCACCATTCCATCCTTTCCTCATTAGCTCAATTATTTTTTTTTCTTTCTCTCCCTCTTTCAATCTCTCTCTCTCTTTGCCGCTCTGGCTCTCTTTCTCTCTCACCCTTTGATCCATGGCTCGATTGTGATGAATTCCTTTTCGCAATTGGGGAGGAGAAATACAGTTTACTCAGCAAAGTTCAGTAACTCTCGGGGAGAGAGCAACTCCTGATAGAAGAACGAGAGTGAAGTTAGGAGATCCATCTGGCCCAGTTTCCCTTGACTCTGTCCTGAGCATAATGCCTCATTGTTATGTGGTTACAGATTGAATAAGAATGTTTATACTTCGATCCATTTGTATTGATAGTGTTTTATTGATTTTCCACATAGTCTCCAGCACAGGAAACAGCCATTGACAATATCACTCTATGTAGAGCTTTATATGTTAATGCTCTGAAAATAACACTCCATGGTGTTATGCACAACAAATGAGAAACATTTTGAACAAATACAATTGGTAAAATATCAAATAAAATACAAAATTGTGATACAATATGCGAACACAATGATTTGCTAATTATTTATTCCTGTATTTAATTTGAAGTAGTACAAAAACAAAATATCAAAATGTTGAAATTGAGAAATGTTATTGTTTTAGAAAAAATACATACCCATTTTGAATTTGATGAAAATTGGAACAAGGGCATGTTTACCACTGTTACATCACCTCTTTTAACAACACTCTAAGCATTTGAGAACTGAGGAGACCAATTGCTGTAGGTTTGAAAGAGAAGTGTTTTCCTATTCTGGCTTTATAGGATTGCAGCTTTTCAACAGTTTGGGTTCTCCTTTTTCAGATCTTTCATTTCATAATGTGCCAAATGTTTTCAATGGGTGAAAGTTCTGCACGGCAGACAGGCTCTTTTACTACAGAGCCATGCTGTTGTAATACATGCAGAAAGTGGATTGGCATTGTCTTACTGAAATAAGCAAGGCCTTCCCTGAAAAAGACGTCTGGATGGCAGCATATGTTGCTCCAAAGCTTGTTTATATTGTTCAGCATTATTTGTGCCTTCTCAGATCTGCATGTCACCCAAGCCATGTGCACAAATGCACCCCCATACCATCACAAAGGCTGGTTTTTGAACTGTGCGCTGATAACAAGCCGGATGGTCCCTCCTCTTTAATCCGGAGCATGGGACCAGGATTTCCAAAAGATTCTAATTTGATTTTGCCAGACTACAGGACAGTTTTCCACTTAATCTCAATCTTAAATTAGCTCGGGCCCAGAAAAGGCGATTGAGTTTCTGCATGTTGTTTATTTATGTTTTTGTCTTTGCATGATATAGTTTAACTTGCATTTGTGGATGCAGTGACGCACAGTGTTCACAAACAGTGATTTTCAGAAGTGTTTTTTAGCCCATGCAGTGATTCACTACAGAGTCGAATCTGTTTAAAATGCAGTGCCAGGCCCAAAGGTCCCAGCCAGCCAATATCATTTTTAGGCACGTACAGAGATTTCCCCAGGTTTTTGAATCTTTTAAAGAAATTATGTTCCATAGAAGGTGAGATCACAAAACTCTTGGCAATTTTACCTTGAGAAATTCTTTAATTGTTGCACATTTTGCCTGTACTATCCTTCACAGAGTGGTGAAACCCACCTCATCTGCACTGGTAAAAGACTCATCCTATCTGGCATGCTTTTTATACCCAGTCATGATACTGACCTGCTGCTTAGTGACCTAATTAGTTGTGAGATGTTCCACCAGTTATTTTTTTGCATTACACAACTTTTCTTCACCCTGTCCCAGTTCTTTGAAACATGTTGCTGGCATCAAATTCAAAATGGGCATATATTTTTTCAAGAAACAACATTTCTCATTTATTTTACATTGAATATAGGGTTTAGATGATTTACACACCATTGTAGTGGGTTTTTCTTTCTTTCACACAGTGTCCTGGCTTTTTTGGAAGGAGGCTTGTATCATCTGGAAAGGACATGAAAGGATAACCAAAAAGGTGCCGCCCATGGAGGGCATGTTTAACAAAGGAAAATCCTGCTTGACACAACCAACCCTGATAAGCTTTCCTCTCTAAGTAAGCTTTATATCTCTCATTAATACAGAAACATATTCGGACAGTATATGAAACTTCTAAGGCACTGTCATTTATCTGGGCATCCCGCTGTAGCATTTGGCAATGCAGCCAGCTAATTGGCCTAAAGATGAGAACCTTCTGTGAGTCAATGCAAATTCCTCCCTTGGTCCTCCTCTATCTGGGATTAGGTTAATATGAGCAGGTTATGGTTACAGTGTGGATTAAGAGGTCCTGCATGGTCTCTGCCTTAGTGTAATGGGATTAGCCTCCATCACGCTTGTTTACCGCCACCTTATTGTTGGGGACTGACAGTTTCCTTCAACACACCCTCTGCCGCCCACACCCACTAGCATGTACTGTACAATGTACGGGCAGACACACACACACACACACAAGCTAAAACTCACACAACACAATTACATATTAAGCTGCATGAACATCAACATCAATCTGCAGCTACACTCTGTCAAAAACGTACACAATAAAGGCTGCACACATCTGCCTTTCAGCAGTGTGCCCACACTACCGCCATCAAAACAGACATTTCCTTGACGGCTGCAGCGTATCAGCTCTTTCTCTACGATAATGTGATAGGTTTCCAATGTATTTTCACAGAGGTCAACTATATTCCGTACTTTAAGAAGTTATTCCTCTGGAACTGTTGATCCAATCCCCGTTAAACTTTGTATGTTACTGCCATGTGCCCACTTCTTTAATTGCTTAATATTTCAGCGGTTGAGCTAAAACTCATTAGCCACAGTGAGCCAATGAGCTGGCATGGAAAAATGTTCCTCGTCAAAGAGCGACACCTCTGTGGCAAACAAAACCAGACTTGAGTTTGGCTAGACTTACATAGCTGAGCCTGCGTGCAATATTTCCAAACTCAGTATCAAACAGTTTTGGAGGTATAAAAACGTCCTTTATCGCGCCACCGTGTGGTGAATCTCAATGTGCTCACCCAATACAATTCACTCATCAGTAGTGGCCAGTTATGTCGTTGCCCAGGAAAACATGCAATCATTAAAATCTCTTCCATAGATGTTGCATACAAAGTTACATGCTGCTCTGTCCCCAAAGAGAAGGGATTAAAGATGTTTTTAAGATGGAAAAAGATGGCAGACTTCATGGGTCGTATACGGAAATTGGTTCTTGGTGTAGAGACGTATGCAGCAAATTTTACAGTGCTACATCACACAAGGTGAAAATACCTTAGAAAATATCCCAGTATACCGGTTCTTATACATATATATATATATCCAGTA
>JACXGJ010008627.1:0-26523 GCA_016801105.1 Esox niger | reverse complement strand
TCCTCTGAGTGATGTATAGCTAGCTATACATAACCATCTAAATACAATAATGAATTGTAGTGTTGAGGGTTGGAAACTAAAGTTGCAGATCAAAATGATTGTAAATCAATGATGTAACATCATGTGTACTATACACACTCTCTCTCACACACACACACACACACACACACACACACACACACACACACACACACACACATATATATATATACTGTAGGCCTATGTATACACACAATCGGTTACAAAGTAGGCATATATAAATGATAAGTATGCTTATTGAACTTAAGTTTATAAACAGGTGTGAAGATTGGGCGCTTTATTCCGACATTGACCTAGCCAGTAAGGGTAAATTACTAGTTAGCATATTGTACAGCATCGAAAGCATATTATACACGGAATATTACAAAAAAATATATTATACACAAATTTTGAGTATGCGAAAAAAATCTAAAATAAGCTAAGAAAAGCACTTTAAACAATAATGATAAGGACACTTGCCGATATCGTGTGGTTTGATTCCATTTGGCTTACGGGACATCTGGCGAAAGTAATTCTGTCTTTACAGTTGCCCCAACTATTCGTCCAACCTGTGTGGCTTTTCAACCAGCTGGCATTTGCATACACAACTTGCAACTATTGATCACCACCTCGTAACTTAAAAACAACCAATCACAGCACCCTCAATCCGATGTGACGGAGTATCCAATCCGCGCATGCGTCTCGCGATCTAGCGTAGCAGAGTAAAGATGGCGGCTGGCTCCAATTTGCTGGATGATGTTTTCTTTAACTCGGAGGTAGACGAGAAAGTAGTTAGCGATCTAGTTGGATCTTTGCAGTCTGAACTCAAGGGATCGGGTTGCGGAAACTCGGCGGTCAGGGTCCAGGCTGCAGCAAATCACATTGGCAACAGCGCTGTAGGTGGTAATTCCAATGTCCAGGACAACAAAATTGGACTTTCACAAGAGCTTGCTAAATCAGGTAGATTATGTAGCTAACTTGTATGGTTAGCTAGCAAATTTTTGTCATATTGTTTTTTTCCCCATTTTATCTTTTAGCCACCACACATACTTTGACTGCACTCTTGCTTGTTACATTTTATATATGACCCCCTCTCCCCCCTCTGCTGTTTCATCTGCTCTAGGGAGTTGCGTACAAGGGGGTGCCATTAGTACGAGATCCGAGGGTTCAACCATGGATGCAGCAACCGGGACGACGGCGCCGGCAACGAGCATGATTGCTAGGCACAGTCAAAGCCAGACTGAGACATTCAGTGAGGCGGTAACGGCGGTTTCGATTCACGGGACAGCGATCGAAAAAACTGGTCCAGCTGGTCTGCAAACTTTAAATGGAAGTAGCATTCTGATAAATTCTGAAAATGCCGAACATGTAACCACTTTGGTTAGCTCGGCAAGCTGCTTGGTGCCTGCCCTCACTATTGTCAACAACGGACCAGGCTCCGTGGCCAAGGGAAACGCTATCTTACCCTCAACTTCCAGCACTGTCATTCAAACCTCTCTGATGCAAAATGCTGTCACCCCAACTGTTATTTCCAGTCTGCCGTCTGTGATAAATAGTGTTCCCACGGTCACGCTCGTGAGGCCACCTATGCAAACCCCTGGAACAGTCCCAACGCTGAGCAGGAGCAGTAATGCCTTTCTGACTACACCTGTCAATGTCTCCCATCCTGCAATTTCAGGAGCTCAAATCAACACGTTGGATTCATCAAAAACTATCATACAAACGACTTCATCGGTCACATCTCCCAGTGTTATGATGGGGGCACCTGCAGTTGTACAAAATGTGAGGACATCAATCGCATCGAGTATTGTAGCCAGTCCTGGCGGGATAAGGGCGATCGCACCTCAGGTGCTGGCCCCTAGACATCGAGTGCCGCAACAGAATTCTCCAAACATCCAAAACATTCAGCTCCCTCCAGGTAACTTTTTATTTTTTAAGTTACAGCTGTACAGCTGCTAAGTTAAATCACGTGCACCTTTGGATATATTAGTTACCAGTTATGTCAGTGAGCATTACATTTGTCATTACTGCTGCACATAGACGAGTGTTTAATATGTGAGACAATATATTGTTCAATAGCTATTGTGCTATTCTAGAGTGTGTTGTTATACTACCGATTCATGTTACTTGATCACGCTATGACCTGTGGAAACGTTCTCTATGTTGTCAATGTGTTGCCAGTAATAGCAGATCAAAGTTGGGTGCAGTTATTTGCTGTAAAGTCCTAATCGGGTGTACATGGTATGTGTGCTATCAATCCTAGGCTGACACCATAGTCCTTGATGTAACCTTGTGGAAAGCATGTGTCAAATGTTGAGTTGGAATATCTTAAATGTTCTGTCAATAATGATAGTCCCTGTTAACCCTGAATACACAGGGAATTGGCCTATTTGGTTAGGGCTACATTTGTATCTTACATATCATGACTCAATTGTCTCTTTTTTACTGGCAGATACACAAATTAATTTTGACATTGAAGTGTACAGAGCAGTTGAGCTCCTAAAGACAGTGGAACTTTAGACCAACAGTCCACACCTAAAATACAAATGCAAAGAATTCTGAACATGTCAAAAAGCACAATACACATTTCCATCAACAACTTGGCCATACTTCTGTACTCGTTCGTATGTGCATTGACATCTACAGATATCTACAGATATGGTCAATATTCTGAACTAGGTCAATATTTTATGCTTGAATGGCTGTTGTCTCAACATTGGGAGTTCTTTCAATCTTACTGTATAACAGCACTAAGGTGGCATTTCTGTCCATGATACATTGGAATGGCCATAGGAAAGTATATTGCATATGAAATAAGATGAAGTCCCAGGTAATGTATAAATATCTCTAATTTTTATAACTTGACCTGATGTTTTGTAATACAGTAAACATACACTAAACATTCATTATATTGTATCCTTTCCAAATTGCATATTTCATGTGAAAGACAACATTAAATGGTGTATCGCAATGTCAATGTTCCTGAAGAGGCCACATAATTGTCTGTTGAATACGTTGAAATACGTTACACAGTTGTTGCCTTAAGTATTGGTACCCTTGCACAATCTTGAAATTACTCACATAATGACTAAAACTAATTCTTTTTTTAACAGTTTTTTAAAGATGTAACGATCATAGAAATGTCTGTTTGCTGCTGCCAATGACTGGAATTAATTGCAAAAGACAGTTCAGCTCAACACGCTCGTCTCACTTTAGCGTTTTCAAAAATAAAATAAACGTTATCAACCAACTGCATCTGTTGATTCCCCTGTTCCTATCTGTATGTGTCCCACTGTACATTTATTTTATCTTACAATATTTATGTTAATCTTGGTTTAATAAAATAAATCCAAAAAGGTATGCCTAACCTACGCTAATGTATCATATTGCGGTTTGAGGGTCACAGTTCTATGCGTTTTCTGTATGGTGCAAGAAATGTGTTGTCAACATAGAATGGTTAAATCTGCTTCTATAAACACAGCTATCACTCTTGTAATGTCTTTAGAAGAATTAGACTTCTACTAAGGGTGGCTTGAATGCAATGTGGAGTCCAAATGAGATTGATTTTGGCTTGAAAATGTAAGCACATTTGAGGTGTTAGCAGCTGCATAGGCATTTTTTGTTGAGCAGTGACAACATGCAGTACATGTTTTATCAACAATGTCTGTCCATCACCATTGTAGTGTACTGGAGAGCCAAGATGCTGCTCAACCTGAGATTTCTCCCTGATTATTGCTTACAAAAGAACAGTTATAAAAACAATAAACCCACAATTATATTTCTTATGACAGATGCAAATTCTCTTTGGGCATGTCAATGAGCAAAATAGTCAAATGTTTTATTTAGGCTAGGCATGGGCAACTAGCAGCCCATGGGCGGCCCCTCTTTTTGCGGCACTCAGAGGATATTAGAAAACAGTGAAAGGATATCTACACCGAAAGAGTATTGAAAAAAAATGTTTTACCTTAAATTTGTTGCAAAGTTAGTATTGGAACCAAAATCTATGCTGGAATCAAAATAAGAAATGGATGTGTAAACATTTTTTGCAAGTTTACATATACAGCTCTAGAAAACATTAAGGGACCACTGCACCTTTCCAAAACAGTTGAAAGTGTTGAGTGAGGAATAGAAGCGTTTAATTTGCAGTGGTTGCTTAATTTTACCCTTCTGTTCCTCATAAATAACTCTTTTGACTTCTTCCAAAAGGAAAGAAAAAGGTACAGTGGTCTCTTAATTTTTTTCTGGAGCTGTATAGCAGTAATTTCAGGGTCTTAGAAAGCCTGTGATGACTTTCTAATTGAGAGTGTGCTCATGTTTGAGCCATAAAACACTTGATGATACCTATTACAGACATCTCTGTACAAGCCAAAATAACAAAATATTGAAAATGGCCAAAAAACTATAAAAAAGAGTTCACACATATAATAACACTGCAACGAACACGCTGAATCCTGGGAAATGTTAGCGAAGTGGGGAAGCGGCACGTTGTTCAATATTTTAATATTGCCCAGATATATGTGAACTAGCATCAGACTTAGTTTACTTTTAATGTATTTGTCATTAAGTTAGTCCGTGGCCCCCTGATGTTATGCCAAGTTAATCTGCAGCCCCTTGATGAGCAGTACATGAATTATGTGGCCCCCATCACCATCCAGGTTGGCCAACCCTAATATAGGCTAACAGAACAGGCAAAAAAAAAAATTATTTGTTTTTTTAGCTCAATCAGATTTAGGACCTACTCGAAAGGCCTTAAACACAGCATAGCTACTTAATAAAAAAAACATTACTTTTTTTATTTTGATTTGAAGTACGTACCTCGTACCGTACTGGGCAATTATGAACACGTGTACCAAATCAGCCCTACAAGTGCGGTTGCAATTATAACAGAATTGTCTGATTACGATTTTTTTATTTAGATTGCAATAATTTTTAAAATCTTTTTTTGGCCAATATTAGAAATGTCTCAACAAATACCATGCCAAATATGTCCGTTAGGACATCCAGTGCATGGGAGCAGAAGAACATTTAACTGCTCTGCGGAAAGTTATAGACGTAAAGTGGTGAACAAGTATTTGATACTTTTGCAGGTTTTCCTACTTACAAAGCATGTAGAGATCTGTAATTTTTGCCATAGGTACACTTCAACTGTGAGAGACGGACTCTAAAACAAAAATCCAGAAAATCACATTGTATGGTTTATAAATAATTAATTAGCATTTTATTGCATGACAAGTATTTGACATAAATATTTGGTACCAGTAAGAATTCCGGCTCTCACAGACCTGTTCATTTTTATTTAAGAAGCTCTCCTGTTCTCCACTTATTACCTGTATTAACTGCAACTGTTTGAACTCGTTACCTGTATAAAAGACACCTGTCCACACACTCAATCAAACCGACTCCAACCTCTCCACAATGGCCGAAACCAGAGAGCTGTGTAAGGACATCAGGGATAAAATTGTAGATCTGCACAAGGCTGGGATGGGCTACAGGACAATAGGCAAGCAGCTTGGTGAGAAGGCAACAACTGTTGGCGCAATTATTAGAAAATGGAAGAAGTTCAAGATGATGGTCAATCTCCCTCGATCTGGGGCTCCATGCAAGATCTCACCTCGTGGGGCATCAATGATCATGAGGAAGGTGAGAGATCAGCCCAGAACTACACGGCAGGACCTGGTCAATGACCTGAAGAGAGCTGGGACCACAGTCTCAAAGATAACCATTAGTAACGCACTACGCAGTCATGGATTAAAATCCTGCAGCGCACGCAAGGTCTCCCTGCTCAAGCCAGCACATGTCCAGGCCCATCTGAAGTTTGCCAGTGACCATCTGGATGATCAAGAGAAGGAATGGGTAAAGGTCATGTGGTCTGGGACAAAAACAGAGCTTTTTGGTCAAAACTCCACTCGCCGTGTTTGGAGGAAGAAGTAGGATGAGTACAACCCCAAGAACACCATCCCAACTGTGAAGCATGGAGGTGGAAACATAATTTTTTGGGGATGCTTTTCTGCAAAGGGGACAGGACGACTGCACTGTATTGAGGGGAGGATGGATGGGGCCATGTATCGCAAGATCTTTTCCAACAACTTCCCTTAGAGGATTGAAGATGGGTCGTGGCTGGGTCTTCCAGCATGACAACGACCCGAAACACACAGCCAGGTCAACTAAGGAGTGGCTCTGTAAGAAGCATCTCAAGGTCCTGGAGTAGCCTAGCCAGTCCCCACACCTGAACCCAATAAAAACTCTTGGGAGGAAGCTGAACGTATTGCCCAGCGACAGCCCCAAAACCTGAAGTATCTGGAGAAGGTCTGTATGGAGGAGTGGGCCAAAATTCCTGCTGCAGTGTCTGCAAACCTGGTCAAGAACTACAGGAAACGTATGATCTCTGTAATTGCAAACCATGGTTTCATTTCCAAATATTAAGTTATGCTTTTCTGATGTATCAAATACTTATGTCATGCAATAAAATGCTAATTAATTATTTAAAAATCATACAATGTGGTTTTCTGGATATTTGTTTTAGATTCTGTCTCTCACAGTTGAAGTGTACCTATGATAAAAATTACAGACCTCTACATGCTTTGTAAGTAGGAAAACCTGCAAAATCAGCAATGTATCAAATACTTGTGTGTAAAATATTGTAAGTCGACTTTAGTCATTTCTAACAATATTTAGTAAATAGTACAGTGACATTTTATTGTCATTGCTTTGCGTTGCATTTTGTGAACAGCAACTGTTAACAACATTGATTTAGTGGTAGTTCCAAAGCCGAACACAACTGCACCGCAGTGGGCCCAATAATTTGGAGGAGGTATATTGCTGGATTTGCTCCAGAAAGGTTGTGCACAAAAGCACAAACACAAATGTGAAGAATCATCCCCGGGTTTACCACATAATATTTACAATATTATTAGGATTATAATAGTGGCAAAATATTTACAATAAAGACAATTGTTAATCGCAATTATTTGTGCGACCATTATTTTTTTTAAATCAGAACCTATTGTATCATTTTAAATTGGATCATTAACAGAAATGGCATTTAGAAAATTTTATATATTTGTTAGCACAACTATTCGCTAAAATCACTGCTATCGGTCACTTCCTATAGCCTCAGATAAGCTTCCTGACACTTTTGCACTGAAAGTTTGGCCCGATCTTCTTTTCTCCCATTTTTGAAGTCCTTCTCCAAACTGCTGTTTTCAGATCTCTCAGGTTTTCAATAAGAGTCTGTCCAGAATCATTGCTGGCCATTTCATAATAGTGAACAAGTAACAACTTGAACCAGTTCAGGGTGGTTTTTGATTTGTGTTTAGGGTCATTGTCGTGTTAGAAGACACATGACATTTTGAGAGACCCAGCTTTCTGACACTGGGTTCAACATTGAGCTCTTTGGTATTCTACTGGCATAGTATGCAGCCCCCAATCCACTTAACTTCCTACATATTTGGTTTGCATTTATCTGTAAACAGGTGTTTTGGGGCTCATCTGTCCATTGGCAATTGTCCCAGAATGAAATATGGTTTGTTTTGTCAAATAGCTTTCAAGCATTCTTATGCGGATCTCCTACCATGCATCTCCTTTTCATTGAGTTGGAGATGGATGGTGCAACTTGATACTATTGTACCTTTTGTTTTTGAAGATTGTCTTGAATCTGTGTTGAAAGCAGGTGCCTCTCCACCATTCCAACAATCTCATGCTGTAATCTTCCATCAACTTTTCTTTACAGCCACATCCAGTGTGGTTGGCTACAGTGGCATGGGCCTTTAACTTCTTGATAACATTATGCACAGTGGAATCAGGAACATCAAGTTCTTGGTATATTGACTTATCTCCTTGAGATTGTCCATGCTTGACTACTATCTTGTGTCTGACCACTTTGGAAAATTTGCCAATTGTCTTTGTTTCTCCATGCTCAAAACATTAGCATGAGTACTTGTCTTTTTTAAACAAGTTCAAATTGCAGGCACCTGCAACACACCACAAATTGGTACAGTTCCAAGCAAAGGACAGTTACCTGCTTGAAATCAAATAATTTTTAAGTACTTCTAGTAGGTGCCGATTATGTTGACCTTGCTATCTTTTGGTGGAATAAGCTCAGATTGTTTTGGTTTGCAAACCAAGGAAGTACAGTGCTTTTGAAAAGTTTATAGACCACTTACATTTCTCTAAATATTCCTGTGACATTGACTACATTTATAGTTATGTAGGCTATAATCAGTTTTTATACGTTGTTATTTTTCAATAAATTAGCACACATTTCTGAAAATGTTTTTATATTGTCATTACGGAATGCTGTGTTTGATAAAATATATTTAATCAACAATGAATTTGTTGAGGTCTTAATGATTTGAAGAGGTCTTAATTAGGGTTATCACAATATCAGATTTTTACTACACAGTTTTTGTGGCCAAAATAATTCATGGTAACGATATTATCACGGTATCTATAGAATATTTGAAGAAAAGAAAATGCTATCACTCAAATTCATCTTCAACTTAGTTTTTTCTCTCTTTTGGCAAATATTCCATCTGAATAGGCTGCAAAAACAGCGTGTCTTTGCGGCTCTCTCTAGGAGCTAATGATTTGATTTCAACGCCAGCGCATAGTTCCAGTTTCCTCGTTTAATCACATGCATCGTTTGTCTATAAGTGACATGAATATGGTATTGAAAAACCGAGAGGGTTTTTGGGAAAAATACAACTTCTATTTCACCTAGTGAATGTAATATCATGTATTCTATTAACATGATATCAATATTATATATTTAACATATCATGGTTATCATCAATACCAGCATATCGCAACACCCCTAATCTTAATATTTCCAAAGGCATTGTATGTGAATACCAAAAGTATTTTGAGTTTCAACTGTTTTCTAAAAGTAGGCTTAATGGTGCTATTTGAATATTGTGCATGGGTGCCAATACTTTGAGCCAGAATTGCAATTAATTTGTGTTAACAAATCTGGCTTTGTATGGCTGTATTACCACAAACCTCATTGGTTTGGCTACTTTGAATAACAGCTGTATAATTTTAGGGTCTTGAGTTGATTTTTCTCTGTACCAATCAAACATCTAGGTTATGTTTCAAAACCTCAGTAGAGTAAAGTTCAACATGAAAAAATAACTGTTTAGTACTGCCTATCTAAAGCAGTGTAGCATCTAGTTATTACTTATATAGACCCTAGGTTATTGATGAACATAGAAAAGGTTAGTCCAGTATAGTAAAGTAGAGTGTGTTATAGGAATAGCTGGAAGCTAATTGCCTAAGTAACTGGTTTATAATATCAGTTAGACACTTCATTACATTTGATGTAATTCTGGTATCCAGCCGCCTGTTGTGATACTGCCATATACCATACCACCTCAGGTGTCAAATTCACTATGCTCTACTTTTCCTTATTCTACTCCAATACGCTTTATTGTGTCAATGTTTTGCTGCATAGTACTGTCTATAGTACAGTTCTCTGTTGTGCTTTTTGACTGTGGTTGATTACTTTGGTTATACCATCGTGGCAAATTCAATTGGAATTGTTCTTTTACAGAGTTTTCTCTTTAACCATTTTGATAAATGAGTGACAAATTTTATTTATTTATCTAATTCATTAACAAAATTGGTATCTGTTAGCTGAACACTTATTTGTAGAGTTACAGTGAGGGGGAAAAGTATTCCCTTGCTGATTTTGTACTTTTGCCTTCTGACAAAGAAATGCTCAGTCTATAATTTTAATGATATGTTTATTTGAACACTGAATGAGACTGAATAACAACAAAAAATCCAAATGTATGTAATTTTTTTCATTGACATGCGTTTTAAGGAGGGAAATAAGTATTTCATCCCCTCTCAATGAGAAATATTTCTGGATTTTTTTGTTATTCTGTGTCACTGTTGAAATAAACCTACCATTAAAATTGTAGACTGATCATTTCTTTTTCAGCAGGCAAACGTACAAAATCAGCAGGGGATCAAGTACCCTAGTCCCTCATTGTACTTGTCTTACTGCTGTACCTTTTATAATTTGCTCACATAAGGGAGCAACATGTAAACAGATGGAAAATATTTTCTACAATAATAAACATAAATAATAACTGGTAAAAGATTGCCAAACAATTTGTTGTGGTCATCCAATGTAGAATTTCAGTGTCATTTGGTGTAACATTGCCTCAAGCCAACTAAGGACGTCTCATCAACCACTGGATCACTCACCAGTTTCCGGGTCACAGAGGTGTGAGAAAATGTCTGTTTTGTCCGTTGATTGATGACTGCTGGTTTACCTGTCTCTCCTGACCCCTACTCTTCCATGATCTGTGATCTTTGCAGGGATGGTGCTGGTGCGCCATGAGAATGGGCAGCTGTTGATGATCCACCAGCAGACCCTGGCCCAGATGCAGGCTCAGTCTCAGTCCCAGAGTGCCATGACTCCACGGCCAGCCGCCACCAACAGCACTCCCTCTTCCCAGATCTCCTCTATACAGGTACAACCTCAGAGATGGCAAAGGATCTGTTAGTTGTATCGTTGTATTGATCAATGCAGGACCTTGAAAAGACCATTCATGATCTGATCAAACATAAAAAAGGTACTCCCTGTTTAAAAATAAATGTTTCTAATTCATCTCAAAATTCATAACATACCCATGCATGATTTTAAATACTAAATGTGATTTATCTTTAATACCCATATTAAAAATATTCATTATTTTGTAAAATTATATTAATATTCTAACTCATGACATATGGCTGACAAGCCATAAAAAAAAACCTTTGCTTGTATTTGGTGGTAACCTAGAATCTAGGGCTGCAACGATTATTTGCCTGAATTTAGTTGGTTGAAAAGTAAACTCTGCCAACTTCGTTTTGGATGTAGATTAGTCATTTATATGTTTCCCCACTTTAGCCTACACGTTTTTCCAGCATTTGTGTGAACACAACGATCTCACGTGCAAAGCATATCTGAGCCTGCAGGCTGTAGCAAGCCTACACAGTGACCCGATACAACAGTTATATGGTATATTGCTGCAAACAATTATTACCATATGGTGCAATTTGGGCTCAGAATTGTCTTTCATTCTGGGAACATCTGCTATGCTTCAGCACTTGAAGGCCGTTACGAACATCATTTGGGTCTCAGTGTGTTTAAAAATGTATCATTCAAATGTAGGACTCAAATACTACTGCATGCCTCACTCGATGTACTGTGTACTTTATTTAATGTGGTCATTTCACTATCAACTGTAATTTATCATGGTTATTCACTATGATGCAGGTAAAGTAATATTTTGAGCACTCGCAGCTGTAAGGAAAATCAGACCCAGCCTTACTTTGTCAGAATGGGTCTGCTGGTCCAAAAAAATTTATAACTATCCGATTGGTTTATTCAAAGTTCTAAGAAACTATCCAAGAATATGGATATATATTTCCATTTACATCCTGTCGTCGGGTCTTTGATGTATCTAAGAGAGCTGGCCTGTCGGACCTGGTGCTGGCCGCACAGATGCTGGGCGATATGAATATATACATTAATATAATATTTTTCAGAAATATAATATGCATAAGAAAGCAAAGAAGTTGCAAAAGTCACTGGGGAAGAATACGCTCTGGCTTGTTATAATCAGAGTGGAAACGGGAGCATAACCACAGAGATACTGTATATCCTGATATCAGCAAGCAAGGATTTCCAAGCAGTGCTTTCAGCCCCATACAGCTGGCATGGTACCAAAAAGACAGAGCTGCCTGGTCTCAGGGGAATTCACTTGGTAAAAAAAGTAATAGCCCCCATCAATTCTAGTGGCAAAACGCTATTGGTGCTATTTGCATTATTCCACCATTCATTTCATCCATGGAGGATTTTTACATCCACTTCAAATAAGTGTTTCATTTAGGCTTACACCAGATCTTGGTTTTATTAATCGCATAGATCTTGTCAGGACAGGGTGACATTCGTGAACATGTTTGCTAAACCCTAGCCCAATCTAATTCATAACTCATATGTTAAATGTTTTTCTTAACATATCATTTTTTGTAAGATAAGTGTTTTACAAATTAGTTCCATTATATGGTTTACTAGTGCATTGTACTGTACCCCAATTTGACATCATACAAATTCAGCTGTCTCAGATTTGCCCATGCTAAGTTACATACTCCCCTGAGACCAGCGTTGGTCAGAGATAGTAAGTAGTTACAATGGCCTTTTTTTAAATTGTTTTCCTCAGCAATAGTTGTCTTGAATTTTTTTCCGGCTCTAGCCTTTTGGGTGCCTCAAGCAAAATTGGATTTGGGGGCCCCTCCCCTAATGGCCATTGTCTCCCTAGCAGTTGGGAGCCCCTGATTATGTCGCTTATGCCTAGCCCCGGCTCTGCTTGGATTCCTTCACCAGTGCGCTGCATAGTTTCTCAAGGACAGCGGCTAGATTGGCCATGCTTTAAGCTCAGCCTGTAGGTACTCCAGGTACCTCTTAATGCAAAATCTACTACGGTGTTAACGCTACATGCGGATCTATCCTTGGTATTAGTCTTCTCTCACCCCCTGGCCTTCTCTGTCCCCTCTCTGTTAGGGCACCATAATGCTGGGGGGGGCAGCTGCCACACCTGGCCACGCCCCAGTGCAGCCTGGCTTGGCTGCCGCGCTCACACAGAGAGCAGGGACTCCTGGAGCTACCGGGACATCGGGGACCCCCACGGCCTCCAACATAACGGTGAGACGGCCCTCTTCCACTCTCCCTGTCGCGTGGTTGTGCTGGGGTCCTAACTGGTGTCTGTGTGCAGGAAACCATGGACAATGTAAAGAAATGCAAGAACTTCCTGTCCACGCTAATCAAGCTGGCATCAAGTGGGAAGCAGTCTGCCGAGACCACAGCCAACGTCAAGCAGCTGGTCAAGAGCCTGCTGGTACGTCTGTCTGGCCTGCTGTTTCACTGTCTTGACTATTTGTCTGTTTCTCTTTTTGTCTGTTTCGCAGTCTGTTCTCTTTTTTTCTGTCTCGCAGTCTGTTTCTCATTTGTCTGTCTCGCAGTCTGTTTCTCTGTTTTTCTGTCTCGTAGTCTGTTTCTCTGTTTTTCTGTCTCGCAGTCTGTTTCTCTGTTTTTCTGTCTCGCAGTCTGTTTCTCTTTTTTTCTGTCTTGCAGTCTGTTTCTCTTTTTTTCTGTCTCGCAGTCTTGTTTCTCTTTCTGTCGGTCTCACAGTCTTGTTTCTCTTTCTGTCTGTCTCGCAGTGTGTTTCTCTCTGTCTTACAGTCTGTTTTTTGTCTAGCAGTCTGTTTCTCTTTGTCTGTTTCGCAGTCGGTTTCTCTTTCTTTCTGTCTCGCAGTCTGTTTCCGTGTCTGGCTGTCTCGCAGTCTGTTTCTGTGTCTGGTTGTCTCGCAGTCTGTTTCTGTGTCCTGCTGTCTCGCAGTCTGTTTCTGTCTTGCTGTCTAGCAGTCTGTTTCTCTGGCTGGCTGTCTAGCAGTCTGTTTCTCTGGCTGGCCTACTGTTTCTTTGCCTGGCCATCTTTCTCTGGCTGGCTACCTGGCATTCTGTTTCTCTGCCCGTCTTCCTCTTCAACTCTGTCTCTTTCTGTCACTGTTTTTCTACACTGATGTCCACGTTTGTCACACCACAGGAGGGTCACATCGAAGTAGAGGACTTCACTAGTCGGTTATACCAGGAGCTCAACTCTTCTCCCCAGCCATATCTTGTTCCTTTCCTCAAGGTGACACTGTTGTCTTTTCCATTGTCTAACGTCAATGCAAGCAGACAGAAATGTAATGTTGACGTGAGACTGACCAGTGCTCTTCACCTGTCCACACCTCCAGAGGAGTCTCCCTGCACTGCGTCAGATGACCCCGGACTCTGCAGCTTTCATCCAACAGAGCCAGCTCCCCCAGGCCAGCGTCAAGCCTGCCTCCTCCTCAGCCCTGACTGCTGTGGTACTCGGGGGGACGTCCATAGCGCAGAGACAACTTCAGAACAGCGGCACCACTGGCAGCCCCGGAGCCAAGGGGACCCTGGTCCAGTCCCCTGGCATTAGCCTGGTCCATACGCCTCAGAGCAAGCCGGGCCTGGTATACAATCTCATCATGATAATTCAAAAAGAGTTTTAACGTATTGTATAATCTGGGGCATCTGGTTGTCTTCGTAGGGGGTTCGGTGATTCCTCTGGTCTGTCTTTAGTATCTTTCTGTCTGTCTGTCTCTCTTTGTTCTTTGTTTTGCTGGTCTTTATCTGTCCCTCTCTGCTCTCTGACACTCTTGTCTGTCTCTCTGGTTTCTCTGTGTTTCTCAATTCAATATGTGCTTCATTGCCATGCAAACGTATTTAGGCAACAACAATAATACTGTGTCTAAAAAGAAAGAGCTAACATGAGAAGTGTACACAACTAAGACAACAAACTATCAATAAATCAGGGATTTGGAGGGCTATTGTCTTTTAATGACAGGCCAAGCCATATTCAGCTACACAATCTACGTTCTCTATTTTTTCTTCCCCCCAAAAATCTACATTATCTCCTCAACGCGTTAGAAATCTGAAAAATAATTTAACTTCAGGGTATAAATAGTTCTAATGAAATAGTATTAATTGCAGTGGAATAGGAAATGTTGACTTTACCTGACCCACAGTCTTCACAAAGTCTTTCCTCTGACTATCCATGTTGTTGTTTTTTTAGACGTCCTGTCTCCTTAGCCAGGCTATCATCACTTTGTACGTTGTTAATATCTTCCCCTTTCTCTGAACTCTCCATGGTCTGTCGGCAGATGGCGTCCCAGCAGCAGGGGGCAATGGCGAGGCCCCGGATGACTCTGGCCCAGTCACCTGTGATTCCGCTCCGAGGCCAGCCCAGCAGTCGTATTGTCATGGGACAGGCACATGTGGTCAAACCGCTACAAACAGGTGGGTGGGTGTTTTCTGTTGACTTTCCACTCTGAACTTCCTCTGGCCTTTCAACACTTTGGGACAAAAAGGTTCGATTTGCGCAAAGTCTCTTCATTTAACATATAGCTTTCAACATTTTAGGGGGTTTATATCACAAATGAAAGCTTATGGTTTTGAAGTTTCTATTTGGGTTTGGTCCAGACGTTTCTGTCTGGAAGTTAAACCTACTTAATTTTATGTGGTAGTGAAATGTAGTGATAATTTTATGTTATAAATTACATTTTACTGGCTTTAAATTATTGTCGTTTGTAAAGTAAAATTTGATATCTAACATGTGAAGGACCTCCTACAAACAGCTTCAGAATTGTGTGGGTTCTGACTGTGGCTGGCTTCTGCTATCTAGTGGAAACAGCTGGTGTGTGTGTGTGTAAATGTGCATGCATCAATACGTGTCTGTTAGACAGAGAAGGGGTGTAGTAGTATGTGACGAATCGTTTTGTGCTTTTGACAGCTTCTATTGGTGTGTTTAAATGGACAAAAATTATAGGGCATGTGTGTGTGCCCGCGTGCGCTCACTCTTCTGTAACTAGACCTGTTAGGTTCATTAGCTGAGAATGGTACGGAAACACCGCCCCCTTATGACATATGTATGTAAATGTAAGCTAAATCGATTAAGCGAATTCGGTTTATCAAATCATGCCGTAAGGCCACAGTGGTTATAGCAACTCCCGGAAAGACAGGAACCTAGGAGGAAACACAGACAGGATTTTCCTGTCTAAGTTATCTGGCTTTTTGCCGGACCGCGTTAGTGGAGCCGGCCAAGAAGAGCGAATTTCTCTTACTGAGGGACTGACTGATGACTGACTGAGTAACCCTTGTTAAATAGTAGCGTAGTGGTTAGAGAAGCGGACCTGTAAACTATAGGCAGGGGTGGGTGGTAACGCATTGCAAGTAACGCAAATTAGTGAACTAGTACAGTTTCAGAGGAACGAGTACTTTTCTAATTACTTTCTGGGGGCTTTACTCTTACTCAAGTATTTTTTTAAAATAAATCTTGCTCTTTACTCCGGTACATTTCATCTACTCTTTTGTAACAAATTTGTCTAAAGTCGTTTGTCTAAAAAATCTCGTGTTCTTTCATATTGCGATTTGATTTGAGGGTTCCCTCCCGCTCCTTGCGCGAGTGCGAGCACAGAGAGACGTAGCTAATTAACTGACAGACTCCGACATTAAAAGTTGACTAGGGAAATTCCAATCCCTGGCCACAGTTGCACATGTTTCAATTTAAATTTAAAATTGGGAACATAGTCATCATGAAATGTTATCTTTTTATTCCCAAAGACGCAACCATCTCTGCATTCAAATACTCATAATTCCTCCAAGGTTAGCGAAGCGGCTCGCGCTACTTCACCAGCTAAATTCTATTATTATAGCTATATTTTTTATTATCAACTTTTTTGTAATTGAAAAAGAACAAGTACAGTATAATAACATGTAATATATCCTGATAATAATGTAATATCCTAGCTAACCTAGAATATATAATAACATTACAACTTGTTAGTATATTTGTTTTAGTGGTTCATTGGGCTTGACTTGAATTTTATTATTTATTAATGCACGTTAGTTAGCGGCAACATACCCAGTCTAGCTAGCTAGATTTTAGGTGAAAGCAAATGCAGTTTGCATTTGTACTTTCTTAAATAATTGTTCCTTGTAGTAACTATGGCGTTATAATGTCTTGTATGTAACTACTAAAGTACTTTTTTGACCAAGTACTTTTTTACTCTGTCTTGAGTAGATTTTTCCGGTGGTATTTCAACTTTTACTTTAGTACATTTTAGGATGAATAACAGTACTTTTACTTGAGTACAGCAGATTTTCACTACTCTACCCACCCCTGACCTCAATGCTTAAATATGAATGGTTGAGGTGACTAACAATAGTGTCTGACTGTAACTGTTCTTTCTGTCTGCAGAAAAAATGTAAGTTTAAGGTCTTTATTGGCGTAGGTAACAAGTTTACATTGCAAGAGCAAGTGAATAGTAATGATAATAAATCAAAAAGCTATTCTAAATAAAAAAAGAATCAGAAAGGAAAAAAATCAAAGGTCTACACAATGTTCTGGGATTTTTTATGTTCTGTTTTATGTACAGTGACAGGAAATAGCATGAGAAACTTAACACAACCCATATGTGATGACTAACGCTGAACAACTGACAATAGATAATCACCTAACAGATATGAGTTTTGTAATGTTGGATTTGATTTCAAATTATTTAGTTTCTCTCCCATCTTTTTGTCTCTCGGTTTCTGTAGTGAAGCAGGCTCTAGCCCCAGGCGCCAAGGTGACACTGGGGCCCCTGTCTATGGCCTCTTTAGCCCAGAAGAACAAGCTGAGAGAGGCTGGCGGAGGAAACTTCAAGTATGCTAAAAACACCCACCCAAACATACATACGCACAAATCAGATAGTTTGGGAAATCTTCGACTGAAAGAGAGACTTTCAAAACTTTCCATCTGTCTCTCATTACTTGTATCTTTCCAATAATGGTCTCCCTCCCATCCAGGGATGATGATGACATCAATGACGTGGCCTCCATGGCTGGAGTCAACCTATCAGAGGAGAGTGCCCGTATCCTGGCAACCAACTCTGAGCTGGTTGGTAGTGTGACCCGCTCCTGTAAGGACGAGGCATTCCTCTATACCTCTTCCTTGACCCGACGAGTGCAGGAGATAGGTGAGACGCACGCACCCACACACAGTAGACCACATATATGCACACCGACAGGGCCTGACCCCTCCCCCCCGTGTTTTAACAGGCCGAAGGTTTGGGGTGACTGACCTTGGACCCGAGGTGATCAACTATGTTTCCCACGCTGCACAGCAGCGACTGCAGGACTTGCTGGAGAAAGCATCTGAGGTAGCACAGCAGAGAAACATCACGTTCAAGGTGAAGGAACATGGCGTCTGTGACTTTTTTCTATTTGTTTACACGCAGTTGAAGTTGTTTTGTGTCCTCCAAGCTGGGTCAACGTCTTTGTTATTCATAACACTTCATCTTTAAGAAGCAGTGAAGCGATTTGCCGCAGTTCATCGCAACATCTGACCGTTGAACATTTTATCCGGTGATCCATTTTCTCTCCCCCTCTCCTTCAGGAGGATAATAAGTATGACCAGACGAGCGATGTGCGATCACAGCTCAAGTTCTTTGAGCAGCTGGATCAGATAGAGAAACAGAAGAAGGAGGAGCAGGAGAGAGAGATCCTGATGAAGGCCGCCAAGGTAACCAGTTTCCCGCCGGGGGCGCTCATTCACTTTACCCAAAGAGAATGATGGATCAATCTATGCCAAACAATGTCCACCTAAAATATTAACACGCTCGATATACTTCATACATTAGTACACGTACCTTTCAGGTTTCTTAACCAAGAGCTTCAAAGGCTTCTTCCCCAATTCATCCGCATGCCAGACATCCTCCCCCAGACTGACGGAGGTTTTGTACTCTGAGTTCATGTCTTCACATTGTTAAAACATCACCATCCCCCCAGTAACTTCAACTATAGACTAGAGGTCAGGTGGATGACCTCATATGCTCCATTATGTAGCGGACCCTTTCAAACCAAGCAAAAATCAGTTTGACCTTTTTCAACTTCTTTTTTGGTGTGGTTTTTTATATCACCCTTTGGGTTTCCGATATGACCTGCATTTCACCTTTTGAACATTCTTCTACTTTTTTTAAGTGCAAAAAGAAAACTAGTGGTTGACTGTGTGCGTCTTTGAGCATAATGAATTAGCATAATTATAATTCCATAACTGCAGGTGGCAGTAAATCATCAGCATGGCTTTATAACATCCAACACCGTACAGGTGGCCCCCTCGTAATAGCAGAAAATGACCTCTTCAAAGTGGAGGTGGCCCCTGGCAAATGTTTTTTGCGCCATCTACTGGTCATACGCTGTGAGTGTCAGCAGTGACGGTACTGAATCTGCCCCCCTCCCACCAGTCTCGATCACGGCAGGAGGACCCGGAACAGCTTCGACTGAAACAGAAGGCCAAAGAGGTGAGGGTGGAGTTCTTTATTTTTAGGCGTGGTATATGAAATATTTAGTTTCTCGTAAAGTGTGTGTCACTTTGTCTGTGTGTCGGATAAGCATGTTTCTGTCAGCTGGGATCTGTGCTCATTCAGTGCATGTTCCATGTCGTTGTAGATGCAACAGCAGGAGCTGAACCATATCAGGCAGAGGGAGGCCAACATGACAGCCCTGGCAGCCATCGGCCCTAGGAAGAAACGCAAAATGGACTCCCCAATAAGCGGAGCGACGGCTGAGGTAGCGTTTTAAAAACCAAACATTGATTCTTAATTTCTTTTAAAAAGGAAAAGCTGGGAAAGTCACTAATTTTGATACATTGCATCAAAGAAGCGGGAAATCAATATTATCCGCAGGTTACTGCTGAATTTCTGAATACGGGAGATGAACAGAGCACGTTACCGTTGGATTTCTTAATCCTGAATATGGGAGATTAACAGAGCTTTGAGCTAAAATAACCTTGGTAATTATGAGAAAATGGTGTGTGTAGACCAATTGATCACATGCACTTACTGTGTTAAGCCAGCTAGATGTGTCTAGCCTAAAAAGTAGAGATGACACAGTATTCTTTTAGTTGTCCTTCAGAAACCTGCCCCAAATAAATGGTATCCTATACAAATCAACGAAATTATAAAAAGATAAATGGACTTATTAAGACTGAAGTAAAAATAATGGAAATTTTGCAATTACAGTGATTTTCCTTAATGTTTTATTACATACAATTACTAAGCCAAATTAAAACTACATTGATACAAGTCTTCTTGCAAATAAAGTATTAAACTACTATATAGTAATTAAGTGATAAGTATTGCAGCAGTATGCGTGAAAGACAATTTAAACATTCAAATCAAGCCCTTCGAATATGTTTCATCTGATAACAACTTCCAGATTCTAAGAAATTACTCTCCCCTAAATTTCTTACCAATACAATTCCTTGAATCAATTAGGCATCCGATCAGCCACGGTCGACTACATCCATAGTTAATTTACTGAGGTAGACATGGAATTTAAATGGGTTTTAGGTGTATACAATTTGTTGTTTCCAACTGTACTGTTGCATTATATAGAAGAAGGTTGGTTTACAATAAATACAAAAACATAGCCATAACATTCACTGTAGGGTGATGAAGTTTGTTTCTGGGCAACTTCATGCCCTAGATTTTGAGGGTTGAGTCAGAACCCTTGAACACAATAACTATACAGAAACATCTATTTCCCTTATTTCCAGAGTTTATTATTTAAGAGAAGCTCGCAGGCAATAGTTCGTACCGACATTCAGAATGTATGCAAATAAAGGATTGCAAAGAAAAGTAAGAAACACATCTAATATAAAGTGATACAAAAAACCCAACCCCACCTACTGTTCCTCCCTTTCATGCCTCCAATATATTCTGTGAGGTTCTCCTAGGCTATGCTGTAACCCCATGACCTTGGGTACTTTGTCACTCCTAGGCTATGATGTAACCTAATGACCATGGGTGCTTCATCACTCCTAGGCTATGATGTAACCTAATGACCTTGGGTACTTCGTCACTCCTAGGCTATGATGTAACCTAATGACCATGGGTGCTTCATCACTCCTAGGCTATGATGTAACCTAATGACCATGGGTGCTTCATCACTCCTAGGCTATGATGTAACCTAATGACCTTGGGTGCTTCATCACTCCTAGGCTATGATGTAACCCCATGACCTTGGGTGCTTCATCACTCCTAGCCTATGATGTAACCCCATGACCTTGGGTGCTTCATCACTCCTAGCCTATGGCGTGACCCCATGACCTTGGGTGCTTCATCACTCCTAGCCTATGATGTAACCCCATGACCTTGGGTGCTTCATCACTCCTAGCCTATGGCGTGACCCCATGACCTTGGGGGATTCATCCTACCTGGCTATGATATATCCCCATGACCTTGGGTGCTTCATCACTCCTAGCCTATGACGTGACCTTGGGTGCTTCATCGCTGGGCCTCTGTCTCTGAGATACTGGCATAAGTGAATTCTACCTAACTCCAACACTGTCTATATTTCTCCACTCCCACATTCCTGTTCAGTTGTGTCGACCAAGCCTGCTACTCCTTCACACTCTGTTCTAATAATTTTCCACCCATGAAAACAGTTTGTAACTTTCGCTTATCTCCTTCACATAAATGCAGAGTTTGTCCATTCTGTCCTTGGAAAAGCCCACCTGTCAGGTCTTTTCTTGCTTTTCTAACAATTGAACAACTGTTTAACCTCATCTCTGCAAATCATCACGCACACACTTCTCAGTTTCTCTTTCCTCATAATAGTACATGTATATAATGCAGTTTTCTATCATTCTAAATGTATTCACTAATATTAATACCTTTATACTACATTATTCTTCCACAAGTGCCTAAGGGGTTGCAATTTTGCTACAGTATTAGCCGAGGAGATGAATATAGCAATTTTGATGGTTTGCAGAGACCTGCTGGGGGTAATCTTATGTCCAATCTTCACTGCAATTGCCCCTTAATTTCAGTGCAGGGCAATTGAGGTGCTTTTTGAGGTTAGATTGGTTTAAGTTGGGTTAATAAGCTGTTTTGACTATTATAACTTTCTTATATGAAATGCTTTATGAAATAATGACGTTTAATGATTTGTGGTGTTAGCTGTGCTTATCACTTAATCATTTATCATTTATTCACACTGCCTTAATAAAATATTTCCAAGTTCAATATTGACTTTTTATTTAATTAAAGTCAGTCATCATCTCATCTCTGCTCAAATTAGCAGCCAAACCACTAAGACAGACAACCGTGTAATGTTTTATTCATGGTTCCCACCTCTATTTAGCTAGGCTGACGTTAGTGCTAAGTCTCTAGGTAGTCATTTATTGGATAGCTGCTTATTCCTTTTTCAATCCCATTGTACCTTCTGACCAGCGCTTGACATTAACTTTTTTGCTCACCAGCCACTGTGGCGAGTGGTTTTCTAAAGTTACTAGCCATTCATAGTTTTCACTAGCCATCATTTTATTTTGGGGGAATTATGTTTGATTTGATAAAACTGTACAAATCACTGGTTCAGTCACTATTAGGCAAAGGTGTTACCCCACTCTTCCCAACACCCCTCTCTGAAACACTTTATATATAATGTGGCTACTCACTTGAAAAAGACAACTATTAAAATGTTAAATCTGCCCCGGTGTCCATGTCCACTTGAGCAGCTAATGCACGCTACAATGTCCTCCCTAATATCAACCAAAATGTGCACGCAATATATTTATTCTTAACATAACCTAGAACTATTAATATGTTATTTAAAAATAAATATGAAATCACCCATCAGCTTTATAATTAATTGCAGCCCATATTATTGTTGCATATATTTTTGCTATGTTCTTGTTACTATAGACTTTCATAAAAACGAAAACAGAGCTCCATTTATTATAGCATTGTCAAGTTTTTTCTCTCAATCCTTGCCTTGACGCCATATTGTTAATCTCTCGCGACTTCCTTCAGCTGTACTAGGCTCTGCTGCTGCCACTCATTCAGCGTCTTCACATTCATATATTTATATTGTTAGTAACTTAATTATGTAATTATTTTACTCTATATATTTGCATATATAGCCTAATGTTTTTGGTGATAGTACATACCTTAATCTGATAGTCGTTTCGCCTGTCATCTTTGTTTGTCTCGCGATCTCTCTTTACAAACAAATCTATATTTTTTTGCTACTAGTCACATAAAAAGTAAAAAAAGTTATGCGGATTAGATGTTGTTTTAGGTTATTCAGTTTTAATGGAATACTTTGACATGCTTGAGTGTAAGAGAACTAGGATCCACTTGTTTCTCCGATATTACTCATCTCCACGATGTCTGGACCTGTGTGGTCCTTTACGCAAGGTTGCCATATTGCACTGACCGTAAACTGTATCCTGCCCTGGCTCCAGAAAAAACTGTATCCTGCGCCCAAGCACATTAAAAATAGCCCAATTGTGTTAGAAAAACACTTACCGTCATTTAAAAAAAAAGTTTCCTCCTACCGTCATTTTAGTTGCAGTGTTTCACAAAATCATGTTTTGCCATGCCAACACACAGAGGTGGGAAGGCTGTTGCCTTTGAGATTTCAATGCAGAAAAAACAGTGTATAAATATATAGAATGCCACATGCCTAAGCGGCTAGTAAGAGTGACAGCCTTATACGCCACAGCCAAATTCTATTCTGGACGGGTGCCAATGTCAAGCCCTGCTTCTGACTGTCTCATTGTCTCGTCAAGGTTTACTCCTTCTGTCTAATAGCGCATTGGGTAGCGCATTGGGTCACTGTAGTTCATTGCCTAGTTAATTGTACTGAACTGGATGTTATATTTAGACTGGTTAGCCATTCAAAACCACACAATCCACCCAAAATTCAACAATAACAATTGTGCACTTTGAGGAAATGTAAACCAAATATCAAAAATTCCACTTACAATGCAGTCATTTCACACTGTTCAACGTCCAAGCACCACTCCGTTCAGTCGTAATTGTTTTTTTACCTGCTGATAAAAGCTTTAACGAAATTGAATGGAGATGAATGATTTCTGTTTCTGGGGATGGATATTACCTTTAGTTATTGAAAAATGACAAACATTTTGATTCAGCACAAAAGAAGAAAAGACATGTATTTCTCTGCTTGCCCCAACTTACTTCCCTCCTCCCTCTCTGCAGGGGTCAGGTTCTGGTCCTTCTCCTTCAGGTGGGTCCAATAGCGGAGGCTCCAGACCTCAGCGCCAACGTATTACCAGGGTAAATCTCAGGGACCTGCTCTTCTGTCTGGAGAACGAGAAAGAGAGTAGCCGTTCACACCTGCTTTACAGAGGCTTCCTTAAATAACCCAAGGAGAGACCAGCCAATCCTAACAAAAGGCTGCACCCAAAATGAGAGAAACCAGTTAGACGGATGTACCTAATGCTTTCACCAAGTAGACCTTGCCTTAAAAAAAAAGAGATATGGGTCACTTCCCAGCACCTGTTTGGGGTTGAACAATATACATATTTGGCCACTGTGAAAGAGATGAAGGTGAAAATGTTGACCTAGTTGGCACACCCCACTATTCAAAACACCTGTTTCTTCATCAATGAAAGAGAGAATCAGCTGAGATTAATATCATTCGAAAGCTATCAAACTGGACTGTCAAATATATTTCATGATTATTTTCAATAGAACGTGTAATTTAGGAACCTTGAGAGTAAATTATAGATTTATTTTTGTCTTCATATTGGCATGTTTAGTTCCCTAGTTTTCCATAATCTGATGTTTTTGGTTTGTAGTAAATTTTCTTAATTTAGTTTAGTTTTTGACTGAAACGACACCAACCTGTATTCAACAGGATGTTGTGTTCTAACCTCAAGGGATCTATAGTAGGGTCTGGACTACAAGCATTAGTCTTAAGTGTATATAGATAACAGCCTCTAAATAGGGACAAACATTCAAAGATGAACCAAATATAATCATTTACTCTGTAAAACATAACTTATATAAAATGAACTAGAAATTGTAGAAAAGTTTGACAAACTATGTGTTAGCTTTGAATGATATCAGGTCCAAAACAGCTAATTCTAAAAATGGAAAATTCAGTTTAAATCAAAAGAAGTGCTGTCAAAACATTATACACATGTTCACCCCTCTTCTGTACCCTTAAAGATGGTTGAGACTAAATGGACATGCCTTGCTGACAAATTGATAGCGTATGTCTTCAGCGACAGATCCGAGTATGTATTTGGTATATTCAGGTAGTTCAGTAGTCCTAACGAGCCCTTCCCAGCTAGCTAGTTTGTGCTGTCCAGCAGGCAACATAAAAATGGTGCCAATGACTGCTTGCTAAAGAAAGTGCTATTCATTTCAATGGGAGAGGGAGAAATAACCTAGTATTCATTAGTATCGTAGTATTGGTCACCATCTGGATGTCACCGCAACATTAGCTGGCTCAACAAGAAACCAAGGGGAATTACCAGTTCAGCGTTGTTACATTGAGGTTTTACATGAGACAGAAAAGTGTTGCGATTTTTCCCCCCGCTGCTGGCTTTCTTATTTGTCATTAGGTGATGTTTTGCCAATGCCGCAACTACGTCATAGACTTCCTCCTCACGCGCCCCCTTCCTTTGTGCGCCTTTGCCAGTGTTTGCTCCCTGGCTGTGACTTCTGTTGTAGTGACAGCTTCTCCCACACTCTTGTTTGCTGCAGAATTGAGTGGGAAAGTAGCTAAATGCTATCAAATGGAGGGGGCAAGACAGTATGCAGGCAGATGAGGGCATTAGTAATAGGTGTAGCCAATTCCACCCCAGGGAGAAAGCTAATAACATGAACTGTAGTTATTGTCAATGAAAACATACAGCATTAACTGTTTCGGGGGGGGGGGGGATGCAGAAAAGTCCCCCAGAACCATGTTATGGTTCTAATACAGGAGCTAGGCTTATTAGGACAACTTTCTAAACAGAATTAATGTGCCATATTTATTGGCTGGGCATGTCTGTGTAGCCTTTAGGCCTAAATGAAAAAGACATCAACAACACATGGAATGTTATTGATCAGCTGAGCCTACAACTTCCTAAGGGAGACCAGCAATACCTGGAATATTTTGCCAGCTGAGCACATATCTTCAAAAAGAGACCAGTGATACTTGGAATGTTTCACCAGCTGAGTCCACATCTTCAGAGATGCCAGCGATACCTTGTATATATTTCACAAGCTGAGCCCACATCTTTAGTGACAGACCAGTGATACCTGGAATATTAAATCACCAGCTGAGCCTACAAGCTCTTCAGAGAGAGACCAGTTGTACCTGGAATATATTTCACAAGCTGAGCCCACATCTTCAGAGAGACGAACGATATCTGGAAGATTAATCATGAGCTGAGCCCACAAACGTCTTCAGAGAGAGACCAGCGATAGGGCAGTCGTCACAACTGTGAAACAGTGAGATGGTGAGACCTACTTGTCGGACTAGCTATTCTGGGCCCTCTTCAAACCTTGTGCCTCTCAGCCCTGTAGCCACCAGCCACTGGCAAACCAGTCCCCTCCTATGCACTGCCCTCTGGTGACCTGGAGATGTCATGCGCACTGTAGGGACATTTCTTTCATTGTTTAATAACATTATCCTTTGTTTTAACATGTTAACAAATGTTGATTTGGCTGGTAAAAGTCTGCTGTATTTCCTTGATGCCAAATGAAGCCATAGGAATCCCAAGTCATCTAACTCTCCACGACATAACAGGACTCTTATTCCACAGTCAGTTCTCCACTGAGTTTATAGGTTTTGTTTGATATCTGTTTCACTTTCATGTTTCACTTTGTTTTTGAATCACTTAATGATTATTTATGTCAAGATTATCTTTACATAAGATGTGTATAGGTAAAAAAAAGCACACACACACACACACACACACACACAGATAAGTCACTTTTCTTGCTCCTTTGAAATCCTATCGAAAGTATCGTTCTTAGGTTTTATCAGTAGATCATGTCCACTTTGGGCAGCATCGGTAGCCTATTTCTGATTAGGCAGTTAATGGCTGCCATAAGTATGTGATAGAATGTAGAATATGGACAGAATACACAGAA